>JAADVT010000134.1:0-49515 GCA_023335895.1 Pythium rishiriense
CCCCCCCCCCCCTGTCGCCTAGGAAGGGGGACTCCTACGGCCATCTCCTCCGTCTAATGGACTCGTTGTCTCTGTGTGTTTATGTACGGCTCTGACACAGGCGAACCAAGCGGCGAAGAAGGCGCAGCGCGCCTCCGGGGAGCTCAAGACCAAGCTGCAGTACTGGATCGTGCCCATCCATGTGCGCCTTCCGCTCTCTGTATCCCACACGGGGTCTTTCTGTGTGGCTGACGTGGGCGTGGGTGTGTTGTAGGTGGTGTACATTGTCTACCGCATGCTGTGGCTGTACGACACTGTGACGATGTGGACTCTCGTGGGCCACGCGTTCCTCGTCGGCACGACCTACCTCTCGTACTCGTGGGTCGTCGGCGCCGCGGAGGAAGGCGGTTCGAGCGAGTACGTATCCAACCTCCTCCTTCCATTGTCGTGTGAGCCTTAAGCGCCTTGCCCTAACGATCGATTGTCCACAGGTACGCGATGGACGTGTTGATCATCACGCTCTTCACGCAAGCCGGGCTGGTCATCTCAGACTACTTTTGGTTTGTGCTCCTTGTTGTACGTTTGCTCAAAGACATGCTTATACAAACTCGCTGCCCACTCGAGAATACTCACCTGCCGGATCTCTGGTTGTCATCCAGATCCCTGGATACCTGCTCTACCTTGGTAGCGGCATGTTGAAGAACTACATTTTCACGCCGACCGCTTCGGAGCAGGAGAGCGACGACCCGGCAGCGCAGAAGAAGAAGGAAAAGGCCGAGCGTCGTGCGTCGCGCCCCAAGTTCAAGATGGGGAGATAAACAACCCGTGAGCGTGGGTGGCCTAAGAACGGTCGTGCTGGGAACGAAATCGCGGATGGGTTTGGATCGATACCAGGCTTGGCATTTTAAATAGAGTATGCATCTTTGGATGCAGCGCTACGCGGTACATCAAAACTTCCAAGGTGGCTTGACGGAGAAGAACCGCGGCATGTACTGGGCGGCCGGAGTGGGCGGCTCAGTGGTCAGCTTCTTCTTGGGCGTCTCCGTGGATATACTTCGCACCAGCGTTGGTGGCGGTGGAGGTTTTACGACGGGCGCCTTTTCCGCCTGGGATCGTGGTGTTGCCATGCGATGCTTGATACTCTTGATGGCTTGCTTGCTGTAAGGCAGCCCGGCCAGCTGGTCCGGATCTTCGAGCGGATGACGCGTGATTTCGTAGAGGAGATCATCAGGCAGGCGATGGAGAAGCTGGCCAAGGAAATACCGATAACAGTACTTTAGCCCGTGTGAACAAGTACAAGTATCGTCAAAATATGACAGCGACGCTCACCTGCAGCGCGACGGACAAGAGTTGGTCTGACTGCAGCGGGGGAGCGAAACGTGAGCTCAGGATCTTCATGAGGTCCATGTCCCTACGTCGCGGACAAGCACACGCACAATCAATATTAGCCATGCCATCTAAGAAGCTTGTTTTGTGCACGGTGCGGCCACATACTTGCTCAGCAATTGGTCTCGCAGGAGTACCGTGTGAGCTACGGCAAGAAGAACGACAAAGTGGATGCCAACAGCAAAGAGCTAGTCACGGGAAACCGGGAACGAGCAGATCAGTGAGACCGCCTAGAAACCTAGGAGACGGAAAGCATGTACGTACCACATCCCAAACACGAAGCAGTTCTTGCAGCGGCGGGACACACGCAAACAGGCTGAGGATCAGTGGAAGCGCATAGATGCGGGCCGTAATTCCGCGAGAGCTCAGGTGTCGGTACAACTCGGGATCAATCTGGTAAAGGGAACGCCGTACATTTAGGAAAAAGTCCAAACGCTCCTGAGAGCATGGAAGAAATCCAAGTCACGCACCACTTCGAGACATTGGTCGACGAGGATACATCCATGCTCGACACCGCGCAGCTGAGGTGCCATGTACTTGGGGCAATGCTTGAGGATGAGCTGGCAGAATGTGTGGTAGGCATCTTCTTCGGGCATCACATAGAGTAGCGGTGCGCAAAGCACGTTCATGCCTTGCACATATCTATGGACACACGATTAGCGCGTCACAATCCATCATGAACGAAACCAATCTACGAGTGGCCTCATCATCTCTGTCACACACGCACCGAAAGTAGTGCGGGAACTCGCTCCGCTGACCTGCTTCAGACGAGCTAGCACCCTGTTCAGGTCACCACGACAAGAGTTATCAGTCCCGACACATATATCCAATCTCGTGGAGGTCTCCATAACCACTACCCACCAGTTCGTTGAAGAACGCGTTAAGCAGACGCACGAGCTTGTGTTCGGGCACTCGATGTGCAAACTTGGCATCCCCTCGAAACGTCCTATGCAATGCTCTCCGTTAGTCCTTCCTTCCGTCATGTAGGGTTGCTCTTGGGCGATTGACTATCGCACCGGAAGGTGTCGTTGCGGATATCGGCGTCATAATGCGATGCGCCGCGCTCGATCAACTCGCGGTACTTTGGTCGGTCAATGTCGGCGTCGTCAACGCCCAAAAACGACTTCCAGATACGGCCACGTAGTGAGCACCGCTCGTTCTCGACGGGCGCGCTGGCGTCCTCGCACGGTGGCGCATCCAGGTGCCCGTCCAAGAACAAGCGCATCACGCTCTCGTCTCGCGGCAGCCCATACACGATCGCCATGCGCTTGAGCTCGCGCCAGCGGTCGTAGTACGTCTCAAGTAACCGGTTGTGTTCATCTGCGCAGATTCTCAATTTGTAAGCGAAAATTTTCCGCCATGGACAACGCCCAAGTCACGTACCCAGTACAGGCTCACCCTGGAGCAGTGCGACGTAGCGCGTGCGCAGCTGAACCATACGCCACCAAATCCGTTAGCACCATCGCGCCGGCGGTCTATCTATCCAGTGAGGACACGTCGTACATGGGCGCAGGACGGCGAGAACGGTGGCGACGTCTCCATGTTTCCCCTCCTCCTCGACGGCGTCGTGGGAGCTTCAGCTTCGAGGCAAAAGAGTTCACCTTGCAGGTGCCAGCGGCAGCGGTCCGAAAATAGGTCCAATCTAAGGTGGACTACATCACTTTCGGATACAACAAGGATTTTCGAAAGAGGATGCAATGTGGCCTGAGACCTACATTCGCCAAAAGAGATCGGGACACAAGACACCAAAAGCTGACAAAAAAAATAGTCGACTGATGCATGTACACACCCTATCCAAGCGCTGCGTTCTCCCCGGTTCTCGGTGGCCACGACGCGAGAACCGGCTTTGGTCCCTATTGAAAATCGATCACACGGCCTGGACGCCGCTGTGGCTGTCGCCGCCGTTGAGCGATTCGCCGCCCTCGGCCACGCGCACGTCGACGACTCGGAAGCCGTCGAAAAACTCCTTGTAGCTCACGGCGCCGTCGCCGTCGCTGTCCAAGTGCGCGAGCAGCTGCTCGATCTGCTCGTCCGTGAGCGGCGAGTTGAGCACGGCGTTGAACGCCGACATGCCCGTGCGGAACTCGTCCTTGCTGATGTAGCCCGTGTTGGTCGCGTCGAACATGCGGAACGCGTTGCGGATGTGGATGCGGTGCTGGTAAAACACGTTCGACACTTGCTGGAGCACGGCGTGCTGCCACGTGAGGTCGCCGCCCTTCTCGAGCATGGCCTTTTCCTTGGCGTCCTGCACGCCAAACGCCGTGACAAACTCCTTGTAGTCGATCGAATTGCCGCCGTCCGTGTCCACGGCGGCCATGACGCGGTCCATGAGGTCGGGCGCAAAATCAAACCCGAGCTGGTGGATCGCGTGCTCAAACTCTTCCCGCTGGAGCACACCGTCCTGGTTCGTGTCAAAGTGGTAAAAGTGGTAATGCAGCGAGCCCTCGCGCGAAAACAGCGCACGGCCGACTTGCAGCAGCGCGTCCATGGTCTCGACGTCCAGGTGAGACGCCGGAGCCGGCGAGAAGCTGTGGTCCTCGCGGCTCGAGTAGCGGCGCAAAAGCCCACCAGTCGGGGGGCGCTGGGTGGCTTGCGACGAGCCATTGACAGACGACGGGCTCGGTGGGGGGAACGAGCCGGCCGGCGATGACGGAGGCAGCGAGCCAGCGTCAACGCTGTGCGACGCTGAGCGCGGGCTCGGCAGCGCCTGCCGCAAGTCCGTGAAGATCACCTCAAAGCGCTGCGCGAACTCGCTGAAGTCGATGCGGCCGTCATCGTTCGTGTCGGCCGTGCGCATGAGCTCAAAGATCTGTTGGTCTGATAGGCCCGTGTCCATCTTCTTGAGCGTCGACGTAAACTCTTCATACTCGATAAAGCCGTTCGAGTCGGCGTCAAAGATCTTGAACGCCTGCTCGAGGTTGCCGGCACCCATGGCGCGGTACAACTTTTTGCAAATGACCGAAATCATGCTCTCCTGCCAGCCGCTCGCGTCCACAAGGTCGTTCTCAATACGGTACCGCGCAAGGAAACGCGAGTAGTTGATCATGCCCGTGGCTTCGTCCACGTCTGCGAGCTTGGACTGGTACAGCAAGAACGGCAGGTCGAGTTGGAGTACAGACTTGAGCGCGTCGACCCACACGAGTCGCGACACGAATCCATTGTGCTCTTGGTCGTGCTGCGTGAAGTACCAAAAGAGTGACGGCCGGTGGTCGCAAATGCGCTCAGCGATCATGCGCAGTGTGTCATCCTCCAGTGCGTCCTGCATCTCGGATGTCTTGAACGTGCTTTCGTCGATTGCGTGTGCGTAAAACTGCTGGATTTCAGGCTGAAGGTCTGGCCCGAGCGTGAGGAATGCGCCCTTGTTCATTTGCGTGCCGCAATAGCGCGAGGCCGAAAAAAGCGTGATCAGTCGCCCGCCGTGGAGGATCTCAAAACCCTCAGGCACACACTCGTGCGAACGGATCACCAGCGCGATGCGGTTCACGAGGCAAAAGTTGTTTGTCACTTCGACGCCAAACTCGACGCCGGCGCCGCGTTCCGAAGGCTGGCGCGTCGAGATGGGCCGCGGGTCGCTCCAGAGCATGTCCTCGTAAATCTTGTCCTCAAAGCCCATCTGGTGGAGCGGTGGCTCGCGCTTGCGCGAAATGGCCTTGAGATGTGCCAGCGTCACGTTATCGCGCGAGAAAAGTCCGCCGTGGACCACGAAGATCTTTCCTTGGAGAACAGCGCAAAGCGGGATGACCTCGAAGAGCGACTGGAAGCGCTCAAAGATTTGCACGGGACGCTCCGGATCGTTCTCAAGCACACCCGAGTACTTGGTCCAGATTTCGTCCTCAAAGCCCATCCACGAGTTTTGGTTGCGCGATTCGTGGTTGCCGCGGTTCAGAAACACGCCCTCCGGGTACAGCAGCTTGAACGCGAGCAGCGTCATGACGACTTCGGTGCCGTAGTGGCCGCGATCCACAAAGTCGCCATTGAAGAGGTATTTGTTCTGGTTTGTTGGCAACCCGTTAATCGAAAAAATGGAAAACAGGTCCTGAAGCTGGCCGTGGAGATCGCCAATGACCGTGAGTTTCTCGCCTTCCTTGAGTGTAATCTCCTGGAGCGTCGGCAAGGGCGCGAGCACACGGATCGAGGCCTTGAGCACCTCAAGCACGTACTTGTGGTGGAGCACTTCTCCCTTCTTGAAAAGCTCGAGCATCTCGAGCACATTCGCGAGCTTGAGCGGCCACACGAGCCGCGGGCCAGTGTAATCGGCGCCGACATCGATTCTCTCGATCTGCATCTCCGAGGGCGTGCGCAAGAGCTACCATTACGGGAAACCAGCCATTAGCGAGGATAGTCAGGCCAGGACCACGTATGCGTTGACCCCGTACCTTGCGGCTCGAGAGCTTCATGAGCGTGTGTTCGGCCGACTTGAACTTCTCCGAGCGCTTAAGGTTGAGCTGCTCCTGGTTATTGTCGAGCATATTCCACGCGTGCGAGAACACCAGCGTGCGGAACTAGATCGATACACAGAGCATTCCGTTAGCTACAGCGCCACCATCACCTCCCTCCTGTGGGTGGACAACACACCTTGGACACGGCGCGGAACTTGCGCCACACGCTCTGGATTATACACGCCGCCGCATCGTGCTCGGAGAAACGCTGCCACAACAACACACGTGTGAGCCCGCCGGTCCAGTCCTCGCCAAGAGATCCGCCACGCACGCTGAGGTTCTCTTCGCGCACAAAGAGACCGTGGCCGGGCTTGCACTGGAAGAAGCGCTTGCCGTCCAGCGCGCCGTCCGTGTCGCCGCGCGCGCGGTCGAGCTCGACGCCAATGTTGGCGCTGCGGCGGTCCGGCACGTACCGGATGGTCTGCCAAGTCCCCGAACCAGGTGTCCCCCCACCCCATCAATCAGTCAGCATCCACCAACAAAAAACAAAAAAGTATCCATCGCGGTACTGGAACCCGCATCGTACCCCGACGTGCTTGCCGAACACCAGCACGCGTGCGCCGACGTCGACGCTGAAGCCCTCGTGGTCCACTTCCATCGCGTCCGTCATGGGTCCCAGTCTCTCAGTCTCTCTGGTTGAAATGCGCTCCTCCCACGGGGGAAAATGAGAGCGCGTGCCCCCACTCTTTCCTTCCTCCTGTCGCAACAGACGAAAAAGTGACCCGAGAAGGTTGCGCGAAGGTTACGCAACTCAGGCACAACCTATCGGTTAGCAACATGGTTTGTATCTTCTCCCCTCTTGTTTTTTTTTGAACACCAAGGTTTCCCGCCGTGGTGCCATCGTTCGTCCCCTCCCCTCTCCGGCGGACACCATGCGCGCAGCCTTCGAAGCGGTTGCCGAGTTCCTGGCGCGCCACGGGGGCCTGGACGAGTATGACGGTACGTCGTATACGAAGCAGCAACCGGCCGTCGCGGTTCCGTAACGTTTACCTCGGTCCTCCCTCGTAGCGGTGCTCCACACGATGGAGCGCCACGGCTGGTCGCTGGACCAGGACCACGCGGCGCAGTGGCGCGCGCTCTTGGCGGTGCTCCGCGCTGAGCTGTCGGACGCGACGCACGCGCCCAATTACGTCTTTATCTTTGAGCGACTGCTGCAGCTGGTACGGAACAGACTGGTAGTCCCCACGTGACCCACAACTGACCGAGCCTATTTCCAGTATGTGCGCATCCCAGCACCAATGTGTCGCGAAGTGTTTTCCTCGCCTCTCTTCTTCCACGTACGTGTTCCGCTGCCGGCTCGCTATACAAGAACCGAGACGACGCATCCGGCTGGTGGCTGTTTTTGGTGTTGTTGTAGATCCTGGTGGAGCGGTTTGCCGCGGCGTACGAGGATTTTGATGCCGCCATTTTCCGGGCAGAGCGCGACGTGCTGTGCCACGCGGAAAACATCTTCTCGACCTGTACGCTTGTCTTGAACAAGCTATACGAGTACGTCCATCGCCCCGTCGCTCCGGGCATGTGGCGATGCAGAACTCTTGACACGTTGTTGCGTTGCGTGCGTAGTGGCGATGAGGCGTCGGCGCTCGGCACATTCCTGCGCGAGTTTCGCGACCTGTTTGACCACGATGACCCCAAGGTTTCTAAACGAAGCCCTTTCCCTTCGTTTAGGGGCATTGACATCCAAGCTAACGCACTTTATTCCTCTGCAGTCGGTGTGGGATTCGCTACGCGGTCGCCATCGCATGGCAGACGTGGTGTTCCGTCGCGATATGAAGCGCGTGCTCTGGAGTATCGAAGAAGAAGTGTTTGGAGTTACCCAGCTCGAAGAGGCCTTTGGAGGCGCAGCAATGTCGACGGAAAAGCGGTGCGTGTGGTTGCCTTTGTTCATCAAGACGATACCACGCTCACCAGGTAGTTGCGTTGTACGAGTTATAGTGTCATCATCCCGCGTCGGATATTGGAAGGCAAGTTCACAGGCTTGGATGCCGAGTGGCGCGATCTCGCTGAAGTTGTCTCAGTACGCGGCCTGAGCGCTGAGCCGCCGTCCGAAGACCGCAGAGAGAGTCTGGGAGGCCTTCGCACCGGACAGCGACTCAGTGATGTCGTTGGTGAGACACCTCCAGGCATGGAGCAGGACGAGCGCGTGTGGTCTGCGCGTTTGCCCATTGCCACCCCCGGTGGTGACTCGGACACGTCGTCGGAAGCGGAGAACGCAATGGACACGGTGGTGCGACAAGAAAAGCCCACGCAGAAATCACCAGGGCAGGCAAAGAAGTCGCAGCAGGCGAATCAACGATCGACTCCACCGTCGCCGGAGCGCCCGCACCGACAGCAGCAGCAGCAACCCAGCCCCGTTCGTGAGCGACAGCAAAGCCCAGCTCGCCGGCGAGCCGAGCAGCGTGCGCGCCACCAGGCAGCACAGCAGGCCAACGACGATGCAGTCGAGGCAATCGACGACGACGAATTCCTTGACCCGGCTCGCGAGATCCAGTCGCCAAAGCGACGCCGCAAAGGCCGCAAGTTCTGGACCGACGCCGAGGTGGACGCGCTGCTCAAGGGCTTGAAGCGGTACGGCGGCCACTGGAAGATGATCAAGAACACGTACAGTGAAGCGCTGCGGGACCGCTCGAATGTGGACCTCAAGGACAAGTACCGCAACCTGGTCAAGGCCAAGCGGATCCCTCCAATCCAGCTGCGCGAGTAAAATAGTGCACGCCAATTTAGCGGATGTGGCAAATGCGCGCCTACATAGTCGTAGTAGTAGCATATTATTTTTTTGTTTGTTTTCTTTTCCCGGTGTTTAGAACATGGACAAACCAAACTGCAATTTCTCTTGGAAGCACGGCACAGCTCGCTTGTGGTCCTCTCGACGCTCACCACGAATCGGGGAACGTCGTGAGCGAGTGAGGTGATCACGAACGTTTCTTCTTTCGAAATTTCGGACTTGGACGACAGGGTTGGACGGTTGATTGTGAGAGGTCGAGACGCCTCCACCCGCCACTTAGTAGCTTCTTCGTTTCGCTCAGTTGCTTCATTGTTTTGCTTTTTTTTGTTTTCCTTTTTCATCTTGCCTTTCTCTTTGTTTGCCACTCGCTCGTCTCGCGAGAGTGCCGAGGAGTGATATGCTGTGCTGTGACGAGTCTATCCGCGGCCGGCGGACGACGCGCCCATCGTGAGGTCATTGGGCGTGTTGTACGTGAAACCCTGGAACGTCATGGACGGTCGCGAGGCATCGGACGTGCGCAGCGACGAGCCCATGTTGGAGCTCTCGACGCTGTTGATCTGCATGCGCGTAAACTCGCTCTCAAAGTTCTTGGTCTCCTCGAGCGGGGTGGTCGAGTCGCACGGGTTGAACGGCGGTCGGATCTTGCGGTCGTAGAGGTCTCGCCAGTTGATGTCGCGGAAAAACTCGTGGTTCTTGACGTCGTCGGCCGAGCGCGAGCCGAGTCGTTCCACCGGATTCCGGTTGAGAAGCCCGCTGATGAGGCTGCGCGCGGCCGGATTGACTTCGTCGGGGAACGTGAGCGGCGCGTTGCGCACGCGGTCGAAGAGCTTCTGGCGGTTGCGCGTGTACCACGGCGGCAGGCCCGTGAGCATCTCGTACAGCACCATCCCCAGGGCCCACCAGTCGACGGCCGTGCCGTGGCCCGTGCGGTCGAGGATCTCGGGCGGCAGGTACTCGGGCGTGCCGCACATCGAGTTGGTGCCCTCGGCGCCGTCCGTGATGCCCTCCTTGGCGAGCCCAAAGTCGGCGAGCAGCACGTGGCCCTTGTCGTCAAAGAGAATGTTTTCGGGCTTGAGGTCGCGGTAGACCACGCCGAGCTCGTGGAGGTGCTCGAGCGCGAGCGTGATCTCTGCCGCGTAGAACTTGGCCATGGGCTCCTCGAACTTTTCCATGCGCGACAAGTGGAAAAACAGCTCGCCGCCCGGGCAGTAGTCGAGCACAAAGTAGAGCTTCTGCGAGGTCTGGAACGCGTAGTGGAGGTGCACGATGAACGGGTGCTTGGCGCGGCCGAGCACGCGGCGCTCGGTCTTGGTGTGCTCGACCTGGTTGCGGCGCTTGACGTTCGACTTGTTGAGCGACTTCATGGCGAAGAGCTTCTTGGACTCCTTCTTGCGCACGAGCGTGACCTTGCCGTATGAGCCCTTGCCGATGACCTTGAGCAGCTCAAAGTCGTCGAGCGAGGTCTTGGGCGTGTTGTACAGCGCCTCGGTGCCGCCCGAGCTGCTGCCGGGCGCCTCGGGCACGGGCTCGCTCGCCGCGGCGCTGGCCGAGGACGACGCCGTCGACGCCAGCGACGCCGTGTCGTACTTTTCGCGGTCGAGCGGTTGTTTCTGCACACGCAAGGGGTCAGTTAGTGGGCCTCGTCGAGGAAGCGCAGGAACGGAAGGCCACATACGTTGGTGAGCAGGAACTCGCGGTAGTGCTCCGAGCGGCGCGGGTCCGGGAAGGGCGACGACGGGTCCCACGAGCACAGCAAGTGCAGCCAAAAGGTCAGCTCCTGCTGGCGCTTCTCGATGAACTCCTTGTTAAACGAGCCGAGGAACTTTTTGGGCGGCAGCGCCGGGCACTTGTAGCCATCGGCCGAGAGCTACCGAGAGCATCGCGGGTTAGACTCCCGTCCGAGCACCACCCAGAGGAGGAGGAGAAACACACGTACGCGGTCGTAAAAGTCCTTGAACTCGTGGTAGCGGTGGTGCACCACGTACATGGCGTTGTCGACCTGCACCTGCAGGTGGTAGACCGTGGTCTTGGAGCCGTTGTGGCTCACATTCTCATGGCCGACGATGCCCATGAACTTGGGGACCTTGGCGTCGTCCGCGGCCAGCGTCTTGGCGCTCATGGTCGGAGGAGGAAAAAGGGGGGTCTAACCTGAGAGGGGGAAGATTCGACAAGAAGTCCTCTGTTTGTCTCCGCCCGCGAAGTTGCCGGACCGCGAATGATGAGGCAAGGCTTCGCCGGAGTGTGTGGGTCTTTTCGTCAGTTCACAAGGGGGAGGAGGAGGAGGGGATCCGGTCCGCTCTCGTTCACGAATCGCGCGGTCGTGTCGTCCTCACCAGAATAAAAAACTTTTTTCCAACCGGCTCCGCTCGCTTTCTCGCTTTTCGGCCCGACCAATCTCTCCCTCGTTCCAACTCCGGCTGGTGTGGGAGCAGGCGGCACTCTCTCTCTCTCTGCTCCGCTCTGTCTGTCTGGGGCTCTGACGTCCGTCAAGCAGCTGGTTCTCCGGCAGGTATACATGGTCGCCTTTGTGGGCAAGCCGCCGTATCCGGATGGTCGGGCGGCGACAGGAGTTGGGGGTAGGGCTCGACGGCTTCACAGTTCCATCAGCTGCAATCTTTCACTCCCCGCAGAACGCCACATTGCAAAGCGCAACATACTGCTTTAACACGAACATGTGGCATGTCCGCAAGGGTGTAATTTTGGGCAGCTGGTTCGTGCCAAAGTTCGGTCGCCGTGTTTCGTATTCCCCCGAAAGAGTGGCAGCACATCGCAACCCAGATAGTCGGTGGACACTGATGTGTCTCTTCCACCACCACACGGCCGCAGGTCGCTGCTACCACCGAAGACTAATTATGAGTCTTGCCCCTGAACTTTTTGGGGGGAGGGTGGTTCTGTTTTCAGGACTCATCTAGGACATGGCATCATCACATCACTGCGCTTCCCCCGAATAATCATCACAGCGACCGGCGCGACACGCCCGCGACCACTTCCGCCACTTGGAAGCCATTTCGGCTTTACGCCCCATCGGGTAACGTCTCCTCCGACACCCCTCCGCCAGCTCCGCTCCGCTCCCCTCGGACGACGCGAGCGCCAAATGCCTGCGGCCCCGACATCGGCGACCGAGTCGCTCTCGCGGCTCTCGCACGCGTCGGCCACGCACCGCGAGAGCCTCGGCCCGCCGGCGCCGCTCAGCGGTGGGCTGGGGCTGCGCCACGGCCACTTTGTGGACGCGCACGGCCGCGTGCAGATCCTGCGCGGCGTCAACCTCGGCGGCTCGTCCAAGCTCCCGGCCGGCTACGCGCACGCGGACCCGCTCGCGCGCGCAGCGTTCTTCGACGGCGCCGCGGGCGTGTCGTTTGTGGACCGCCCGTTCCCGCTCGACGAGGCCGACGCCCACTTTGTGCGGCTCGCGCGCTGGGGGCTCACGTTTCTACGGGTCATTGTGACCTGGGAGGCCATCGAGCACGCCGGCCCGGGCCAGTACGACCGCGAGTACTTGCAGTACATGCGCGCGCTGCTCGAGAAGGCGGCCGCGCACGGCCTGCAGGTCTACATCGACCCGCACCAGGACGTGTGGTCGCGCTGGACGGGCGGCGACGGCGCGCCGCTCTGGACGCTCGAGGCCGTCGGGCTCGAGCCGCGCCACTTTGACGCGACCAACGCCGCGATCTGCGTCGAGACGCGCGCGGACAGCGACGTGGCCGACTACCCCAAGATGATCTGGCCGTCCAACTATTTCAAGTTTGCGTGCGCGACCATGTTTACGCTCTTTTGGGGCGGCAAACAGTTTGCGCCGTCGTGCCACGTGAACGGCGTGCAGGTGCAAGAGTTTCTCCAGTCGCACTACCTCAACGCCATGGGCGAACTGGCCCAGGCGCTCGCGGGGCTCAAAAACATTGTGGGCTTTGGCTCGATGAACGAGCCGTCCTCGGGCTTTATTGGTGTCGACGATCTCGCCATGTACTTCCACAAGAACCAGCTCAAGTATGAATTGGCGCCGACACCGTTCCAGGGCATGTGCCTCGCAGACGGCATCCCGCAGACCGTCGGGAGCTGGTCCAACGGCATCATGCAGCACGTGTTTGGGCGACCCGACAAGCTGGTGCGCGTGGACCCGCAGGGCCGCCGCGCGTGGAAGGAAGGCCACCGGTGCGTGTGGATGGACGAGGGTGTGTGGAAGGTCGACGCCGCGACGGGCGCGCCCGTGCTGCTCAAGCCGCACTACTTTGCTGGCGTCGACTTTGGGAGAGACTTTTACGTGCCGTTCGCGCAGCGGTGTGCCGACAAGATCCGCGCGGCGCTGCCCTCGGCGATGCTGTTTGTCGAGCTGCCACCTCTCGAGTTTAGCTCCACCGAGTTCCCGGAAATCACACCGAAGATGATTCCGAACGCTGTAAACGCCACGCACTGGTACGATGGCCCCACGTTGTTCCTGCAGCGCTGGGTGCCGTGGTTCACCGTCGACCCGAGCACCAAGTTCCCGGCGTTTGGCCGCGCGGCCGTGACGCGTATGCACGAGAAGCAGCTGCGCCACATCAAAGATTTTGGGCGCAACGAGATGCACAATGTGCCAACGCTGATCGGCGAGACTGGTATCCCGTTCAACTTGAACGGCGCACGTGCCTACCGCACGGGCGACTACAGCGCCCAGATCGACGCGCTCGACCACACGATCTCGTGTCTTGAGGCCAACTTGCTCTCGTACACGCTTTGGTGCTACACGTCCGACAACTGCCACCAGTACGGCGATCTGTGGAACCTCGAGGACTTGAGCATCGTGAGCGAGAACCGCCCGCTGCTCGCGCACGGGTCCACTCCGACGACGGACGACACGGCGGCTGCACGCGCGCTGCTCGCGTTCGCGCGTCCGCACCCAACCAAGATCGCTGGTGTGCCCACCAAGTCTGTGTACCACCTAGGACGTCGCCGGTATGAGCTCGAATACTCGAGCGATACAGGGAAAACACGCGAGCACATCATCGAGCCGACCGAGATCCACGTGCCGCACTGCCAATATCCGGTAGGCTTTAACGTCGATGTCTCGGATGGCAAGTACGAAGTCCAAAGCCACGACGAATGGGACACGGTCCTCTATTACCACGGCGAAAAGGCCCAGACCCACCGACTCGTGCTCACCAGCAACGACACGTCTGTAGAAAAGAAGTGGCGCCAGCAGCAACTACTACAGACTGCGCTCGCTACCGGCGCCCTCGTGGTGGTGGTCATCATCGTCACGGTCCTCGCATCGCAGTGAGCAACTTTCGTGTGTGTTTATTTTTGCTTTGGATTAACTTACGAATAACAAATACGATGCTTTTGCGCGCATCGCCACTGCTCTGAGTGTGACTGGTGTTAAGAGCGTCGTTACTTTCACAGCGCGCTGTCCGAGTCGTCGTCGTCCTCGTCTTCCACGAACCACTCGCCGTGGGACAGCGCGCCAGCGAGCTGCGGTGTCTTGACCTCGCCGTCACATGACGTGTCCATGTCGCTGTCCTCCGCGGAGCTGCTGACGTCGGCCTCGTCACTACTGTCCAGCTCCTGGAAGCGCCAGCTTTGATCGCTGGCGAACCCAGACCCTCCTCCGCCCGCCGAGCCAAACGTCGAGCGCGCAAAGCCACGGTCCGAGACAGCGCCCTGGCGCTTCTTCTTCCGGTTGTGGCGCGCGCGCAGGTCTTCGACTTGCTCGGGCGTGAACAGCGAGTACGGGAACTCGAGGCTCGTCGGGCCTTGCTGGAACAGCACCAGCTCATCTCCGCGCGGCGTACCCGTGTCAGCGCGACTTCTACCCCAAAAAATCAACGCCGTTAGTGCCACGAGATTCGCTCATATCCCTACAAAAATCTACCCGTCCACGTACGATCGCTCGGCGGCCATGGTCACGTAGTGGCGGAACATTCGCTCCATCGGGCGCTGCCGGCCCGTGCCCTGGCTGAAAAACATGCCCTTGACGTCGGGTACACCGCCAAACACTTTGAACGACCCCGAGTCGCGGCCGCTCTCGTTGCCGTCCTCGGCGTCCTCCAGGTCGCCGTCTTCGGTCGAGCTGGACGAAACCGCCGAGCCGTCCATGTCGACGTCCGCGCCACGGGGCGCCGCCGCGGCCTTTGCGGCCCGCTCGGCCGCTGCGCGCTGCTGCGCCGCCGCCATTTGGCTCGCAAAGATGCGGTTCCACGCCTGGCGACAGGCCGCCGCCGCCGCGGCGCCACTCAGCGAGGAGCGCGCGCCACCGGCGTGGAGGCTCAGGTCCTCGAGCTGCTCGGCGAGCGTGCGCTGCCGCTTGCGGCTGCCGGTCGCCGCCGGGGGCGCCGACCCGCTGTCGGCGTCGTTCGGGGCCGCGTGGCGCTGAAAGTAGTTGTACGCGTTCTGCCGCATGACGTCCGAGTCGAGCTCCTCGATCTCGAGCGCCGCCGCGGGGTCGTCGCGGCGCCGGCGCACGCCCCGCGGACGCCGCACCGCGTGCACGGGCGGCGCCGCCACGGTCGAGGGGCTACTGTTCGAGGGGTGGCTCGCCCCCGTGGCACGGCGCGGCACGTGCGCGGCGCTCTGAAAGGCGTCCATTGTGGGCGATATCTTGATGGGGGACCTTCTCCCTCTCTGTCTTTGGTGTTTCCTCTCCTTAGGTTAACCCCAAGTTCACCTTGACAGGTAGACTAAGTACGATTTCGTACTTAATGAGGACTGTGGCGCGGAAACTATCGCTTTTTCCCATTTTCCCCAATTACTCAGTACGCGAGGCCCGCTTCCACCATGGATCTCCACGGTCTGCGCGTCAAGGAGCTCACGGACATGTGCAAGAAGCTGGGTGCGTGGATCCAGCGCTATGCACTACCCTGCGCCGTTTTCGCGGCCCACAACGACCGCGAATTGGCCACGTTACGGCGGCTCGATCCTCATTTTTTTCTTTCTTGTTTGGTGGCTCTAGGCATCAAGACCGGGGGCCGCAAGGCCGAGCTCGTGGAGCGTATTCAGAGCCACCCGACATACCGGAAGACCAGCGCAAACGGGCGCGCGGCCGCGGCCAGTAACAAGCGCGGCGCCACGTCGGAGGTGCGTGGATGGAGAGGAGGCAGACTATGTACCCATTGATAGTCACGGTTGGTGGACCCATAGCTCGATGCGTCGCCGCGCAGCACCAAGAAGGTCAAGCCGCAGCCCAAGGAGATCCACGTCGCGATCAACAAGCTCTTTGACGAGTTTCAAGGTACTGCTGCCACGGCGTGCCATCCGACACAGTTAAGGGTTTTGACCTATCTTGGTGTGTGTACACAGACCCCGAGGAGATGGATTCGATCACAGACAGCGGCATCGAGGCATTCTGCGCGCAGCTGGGCATTGACCCGCAAGATCCCGTGATTCTCGTGCTCAGCTGGTACATGGAGGCCGACAACATGTGCGTGTACACGCGCGACGAGTTTCTGCGCGGCCTCGAGAACCTCCAGTGCCGCTCGATCGACGACCTCAAGAAGAGGCTGCCAGCGATGCGCAAGATGCTCACGACGCGAGAGGATTTCGACGCTATTTATTCGGTGCGCGCGACACATGCGATGGGTTCCATGCGTGAATGGGTAGGCGGACGCTAACGGGCGATTGTTTTGTTTTGTTTTGGCTGGACCAGTACGTGTTCACGTACGCCAAGGACCCGACCCAGAAGAGTCTGTCGCTGGACATTGCCCTCGGGTTGTGGGAGCTTTTGCTGCCCGGCCATTTCCCGCTTCTGCCGCACTGGTTACGATACGTCAAGGCTCACAGCCGCAACTCGGTCTCGAAGGACCTGTGGATGCAAGTGCTCCAGTTTGGCAGTCAAGTGCGACAGGACCTGAGCAACTTTGACGAGAACGGCGCGTGGCCAGTGCTCATCGACGACTTTGTGACGCACATGCAAGAGCAGATCGAGCTGCGTGGCATCGACGCCGTGCTGAAAACGGGCGAGGATGGCGACGCGGTCATGGAGGATGCGTAGAGCGAACAGGGCAACCACCCTTCGCCTGCGGTTTTGTTATTGGAGATCATGGGCGGATACGTAATACAAGCGAGCGTCACGTCAGGATCCATACCAGAATCGTGGTGGACAACATGATGGAGCTGACCACGGCGCGGCCGAAGCGGATCGCTCCCGAGCAAATCCTTGTGCCTGTGAATGCGTGTTTGTTGTAGATGTTGTTGGTCCCGCATGGACACACCTTGTCGATATCTTTGGCACCGTCTTTCGTGCAAGTCTGTTGGATCGTGTCGATCGTCGAAATGCTCGCGGGCGTTCCGTACTGAATGTACTGCTTGTAGCTCTGGAAGCAACAGCCCATGTCGTTGACAATATCCGAGCACACGTCGTACCCCGTACCGGCCTTTGTGACCAACGTCGCGAGCATGGGGACTGAGGCAGCAGCACGACAAAAAACGAAATTAGTCGCATCGTGGCTCCCTCCAGGTACGAGAGACGCTCGCTCCTCCTACGCACTACAGTATTTGCCGCTGACCGTGGTTTGGCATGCGATCTGGTAGGCTGCCGCCTGCAACTTGGCCGTCGCAGCCTCGTCGCTATCACTGCTCGCAAAGCAGTTGTTGTCCAACAAGATCCGGTACTTGGCGGTGAGCGTCGAGAAGCACTCGTTGTCGCACAGTGCCTTTTGGGCTTCTTCACTACGAGACATCATGACATTGGCCGCGACGAGCTGCTTGCAGGCGTTGGCCACGATCTCGCCGCCCTCGACGCCGTTCTTGGCCTGATCCATGTTGACCATTAGCGCGCGGATCGCGCGCTCGGTCTCCACGCAGATGGTCGTGTCCTACAGAGAGGAAAACACGGACAGATCGGCCAACACGGGAAAAGCAATGAGCAAGGTATCCTCAGTTCGTACATTGGAGCCACCGAGCCCGTCGCCAGCCACAATCAACGCGAGCGACGCCACGAGAACGACGACGAGAAACGCCTCGCCACGAGCGATCCGAGCCCGAGCAAACACCATCGCACTAATGTGTCGTCTCGAAACGAGCAAGTCACGTGCTCAATGGAGGTGCGTGATGCATATCTATATCTTGTGGAATGGGAGCACGGATGCCTATAAATATGGGCTGATCAGCCATGCCGCGCCCCAGTCGGTAGGATCAAAGTCTCGGTACTGTGCTCAACACAGTCGGAAGGAAGCCTCCATGGACGGACTACTGACGCTGTCGTGCCCTCCTCCGACGCGGCGCGAGGCCCCGGCTTTCGCTCATAAAGTGTCGGCTCGACGGCGCGGTGGTGTGGCCGCATCCCCGCGCACCGATTGGGTCCTGTCCCCACGCCCGCCGCCTCCGCGCCCGAGCCCACGCACGGCCAGCAACAACCACGGCAGCCACACGGCGTCCCACACGCCCCGCGGCCGCGGAGCGTCGGTCGTCGAGTCGTTCCGATCCATGGCGGTGCTGGAAGAGATAGTGCGCGCGGAGAACACGCATTCGAGATCGACCATGGGCGCCGAGGAGGCCTTCCAGCTGCTGCAGCGGCTCGTCTCGCAGATCCCGAGCGACCGCCTGCCAGGGCTGACCCACCACGAGCTGCTCCACGGGCTTGAAGCGGCCTGCTGGCGACGCTTTTCGCCAGAACGCACAGCGGAGGAAGGCCCGCTGCAGTTTGCCGTGCCGTACACACAGCTCTACCATGGCATCGTGAAGAGCATCCGCGACAAGGAGGCTGCGATCCAGGCGCTCGAGACCACGCTCCGCGAGACGCAAGCGCACACGAACGAGCTGCCGCGCCGCATCAAGGCCCACGAGCACGAGATCGCGACGACCATCGCGTCGTTTGTCCAGCTCTCGGCGGCGTCGCTCGACTGCGCCGTGCAGCGCCACCGCAAAGACTTTGGCTCGAACCTGCTCAAGTGCCGCGTGGACACGGTACGGCTGGCCGACAAAGTGCGCGAGCGCATCGCGACGCTGCGGCGCCGCAAAGAGCTCCGCGCGTGGGCGTGCGACCAGCTGCGCGGGCAGATCAACGATCACATGACGCGCGCGAGCGAGCTCAAGAAGGAGATCACCCAGGCGCTGGGCGAGGTCAAGAAGGAGGAGCTGGCCCACAAGGTCAAGACCAAGCGCATGGAAGAGGCCATGGCCAGCATGGCGCTGTCGCCCTCGGGCCGCAAAAACTCGATGTCGGGCTACGTCGCGACCAAAGTGCTCGTGGGCGGCGGGCTCGCGGCAATGGCGACGGCCGCGAGCCTCGCGAGCCCGGCGGCGCTGCCGCCCGGGCCGACGCTCCACGAGCGGCTCACGCTCGCCCTCGAAAAGCGCCGCGAGCTCCACGAGGCGATCGAGGCCCGCAAAGACCAAGTGCGGCGCCGCACCGAAGAGATTTTCGACGTGCGTAACGAGATCCAGGCCCGCGAGGCCCACAAGAACGACCTCGAGGCCCAGGCCGCGGCGCTCGAAGAAGAGATGGTCCACATCCAGCGCGCGTGTACGCCGCGGCCCAACTGGGAAGAACTCGAGCGCGCTGTGGCCGCGGCCTCGGTCGCCGACCAGATGAGCCGCAACCTGCGCGCGAGCCTCCACTCGCGGGAGCGTCGCGGCGGCGGGCGCAAGGGCGATGCCGAGGCCGACGACGACGGCGGCGTCGCGCGCAAGCTGCTGGCGATCCTCGCGAGCTCGTGGACGACCGTGGAAAAAGTCGAGGCGCTAGCGCACGAGCTGTGCCGCATCCGCGACAAGTACTACGGCGGCGACGAGATCACGGCCGAGCGCGCCAAGCTCGCACAGCTCCAGAAGGAGATCCAGCAGACGCTCGAGCAGCTCACGGCGATCCGCTCACTATCGTCGCGTGGGAACAAATCTGCCTGAGAGCCGCGCAACGACGAGGGAAGGAACGAACCATGGCGGCGAAAGAGTCTCGCAAAAATGTGGAAGTTCTGGTATTACCTCGGCGGCGAAGCTCGCGCGAACCAGTGGTACAACGGCGACGAACAACAGCACATACAGTCTACATACCCGAAAGACGCAAAGCACGACAAGCGAAAGAGCGGAAGAGGCAGAGAAAAGAGAGCAACGCGAAGACACGGAGAGAGAGCTTGGCCGACCAGGAGCTTCACAAGTGGAAGTTCGTGCTGAGCTGTTGGAACCACGGCTCGGAGGGTAGCTCGCTTGGGGAGACGTCACTCAGCAAGTCCTCAACCCATTCACAATGACTGGGCGACGTTGAATCCTTGGTGATGGGATCGACGTCCCACAAGCTGGGAGGCCCAAAGTCGAGAACGAGGCTTGGCGAGGCTTGTGGATCACTGGGATCTTCGTCAAGTGGCACATCCACGCTCTTCGAGACAGGCGGCACGATCGAGACGGGGTTGTCCCATTGACCCACTAGCGCGGCCAAGTCAACGTCAACCTCGAATTCCAAGGGCTGGAATATCTCGTCTTGGGGGGCCGATGGCAATTCAAGAACCACACTGCTCGCATCGTGTGTCGGGGAAGGCGCGAGCATTTTAAGTGGGGGAGCTGACTTGAGAGGTTTCGTCTGCTTCTTGGTCGGAGTGCGATGAGCATGACGCCGCTTCGTTTCGCGTTCACGAAGAATCTCCCGGTTCTTCAGCGCGACCGCCTCAATATCCTGCCGCACTGCTGCCCATGGCTCCATCATCTTGCTGTCATCCGGCACAGTGAGACCTGGAGACATTGCAAGCCGAGGCTTGGGGACATTTCGGACGACCGTATCATACCATTGCCCAAAGTCGCGAGACCGGTCGACACTCCCCCATCGCCCAAACTCCTCTTTCGCCCACAGCTTGAGGAAGTTGGCTCGCAGGCGACGAAGCTCGAACCACGTCTTGTTGAAGTCTTTTTGGTTCATGCGCTCGATGCGGCTCTCGTTCCGCGTGTACTTGGCCTTGCCTTTGAACTTCTCGCCGTGGGTCTGCTTCTTGGAGATGCGCATCGGGCAGCAGTGGAGCATCTTGGCAAGCCACATGCGCATCGACATCTTGGCCCCGACGTCGTCCAGGAGCCCGGCATTGAACAGCTGCACTAGCTTGCGCAAGTAGGCTTCCTCGTCTTCGTTCCACTTGCCCGACCGCACGGGGTTGTTGCGCATCTGCGCGCTCTGTAGGAAGGTCAAGTTTCGGTCAGTAGCGCTCGCGGCCTCCGCAGGGTCGGGCGGAGCAGCCGACGCGCCACGGGCACCCGCCGCTGGGCGCGCCGAGCAGTCGTCATAGTCACTTTCCGTGTCGGCGCTGTCGTCGTCGTCGTCGTCCATGTCGTCGGTCTCGGTCTCGTCGTCGCGCTCGCTGCGCGGGCGTTTGGAGAAGCGCGAGATGAGCGCGTCGCGCTGCACGACCAGCGCCGGCGCCTCGCGCTTGCGCAGCGACATGCGCGTCGTGGCTGCCACCGGAGTCGCCATGGCACGCTGGCAGGGAGAGGAAAGAGATGTGGGGCCGGGGATGACGCGGGATGGAACAGGCCCGAAGAGAGGAGGGGTCTGTGGGCTTGGGCGCAAATTGAAGAGTGAGCCGACGTCGTGGCGAGGATACGATGCTGGGTCCGCCTCCTCCGCCACTCTCCTCTCTGGGTTATCTCGCTGGGAAAACCGACAGCGGAGGAAGGGAGGACCGACTTCGACATCCTCCTCTCCTCTCCTCTCCTCCCCGCTCCGCCCCTTTCGCTCCGCCCGCGTCGCGGCTGAGCAGGCCGGAGAGCCGGAGAGCGCGCGTGTGTGTGGCTCGCAAGGAGACTGTCTCGTGAGAGCGAATGGCGCGGACGTTGTGGCCGCGGGACCTTTCGTTGGATGGATGCGGACATGTGAGTGCGGAGCAGTGTTGGGGTCATCACGTGCCCATCCAACCCAATAGAAAAACTCACAACGAAATGAATGGGAAAGATCGCGATGACGTTACGACAGACGGTGCGACTGACACCCACCCAAACGCAACGATGTCTTGCGCTTTCGTGTTCCTCGCGTTGGCGCTGGCTTTCGAAAAAACAAAACAAAAATCCACATGCCAGGGCGTTGGCCACGCACGAAACATAGACGGGGCATCTGTACCCATACAGAAAGATCTGTTGTTCGATGTTGAAGCGGACGCACACAACGATCGTTGGGCCACAGAAATGAACTGGATTGACGTGTCGTATTACGCTATCTGGGCGCCGGCGTGGAATCTGTGGCATGTGCAGGCGATTTGGAAGAATGAACCCTCTGTTGAAGACATCGTGGTTTGGCGCCAGGACTTGAGCCAAAGAAAGGAAGAAAAAAACACCAAAAACAAAACAAATAACAAAACACAACAGTTGTACCTTCAACTCGGCGGTAGCTGCGCTGGATCGAATTCGTGTGATGTGATTGGAGACGTCCCTCTAGTAGAAGGCGGAGTACGTAGTCCTCTTGACGCACAGTCTTTGGGCAGCAAACGTCACTGCATTCCAGCTGAACACAAGCGTTCATTTTGGTGTACATCAACGCAGCGCTGGATCGTCCCCCCACGTGCCAACGGAGGAAAACGAGCAAAGAAACAACAAAACAAAACGCTGAAACGCTCGAAAACACAACAAAAACCGAAACAAAAAACCAGACGATCGCCTGTATCGAGCTCACTCGCTCGCGTTGGCATCCATCGTCTGCTTCCCGTGTGAGTGGATCTGGGGGCCAGCGCTCAGCTGCCGTCGTCTGAGATGGCTATCGTCCGCAGCGTTGTGGCGGAGAATTGTTCTGCGCCTGTGACATGGATACACCCGACGCGGTCGCGTCACCTTCGAGCTTTGCGCTCCGTTGGGCAGATCCCTGTCAAACCCCCTTGCCAACTTCAACTTGGATTTCGTACTTAGTAGGACATTGACAGTCCATTCCCTCTGTGCCAACTGTCGCTTCGTGATTCCCCCCACGTAACCATGCGACGGCGGAGCATGCCCGTGGCGCTGGACCCGGCGGCGCTGGCCGCGCTCTTCCGGGCACAGAGCGTGCTGTCGGTGCGGGACGCGCTCGGCATCATCCACGAGACCCAGGAGCTTCTCCAGCGCGAGCCCAACACCGTCCACGTGCGGTCACACGACGCCGTCTACGGTGCGTGGCCGACGGGAGCTCGAGGCGCGCGTCTTATTCCAGCGGCTCAGAATCAAATGGGTTTTGGTGGTAGTCTTTGGCGACATCCACGGCCAGTTTTTCGATTTAGCGGCGCTGATCGAGCAGCGCGTCGGCCTGGACACGCTCGCAAGCACGTGATACAATGGCTGGGTGGTAGGTAAATGGCGAAAGCTCCCGTGGGTCTAACGTCGCGTCTTGTGGTGCCATCCCCCAAGCGCAAGACATCCGGTTGGTCTTCCTGGGTGACTATGTCGGTACGTGCCGAGAGTGAAACAGGCCGCTCAAAGACCACATGACCCGAACGCGTTTGTGTGTGATGGTGGCGATAGACCGTGGTGCATTCTCCTGCGAGGTCATGCTCTACCTGCTGCTACTCAAGCTACGCGTACGTCGGTCACCTTCTGTGTGTCTTTGTGTCGCGAGCCATGGCGTTGGAACTCTCAAATATGCCGTGTTGTGTTGTCGCGTGCCACACACAGTTCCCCACCAAGGTCGTGCTGCTGCGTGGCAACCACGAGTGCGAGACGCTCTCGTCGTTCTATGGCTTCCGCCAGGAGTGCCGGGTCAAGTACGGACTCTCCGTGTACTACCACTTTGTCGCGTGCTTCCAGGCCCTGCCCCTCGCGGCGCTGCTGGAATCACCAACCAACTCGCACCGCCCGATCTTGTGCCTCCATGGCGGACTCTCACCCGAGATCACGCGGCTCGCTGATATTGATGCCATCGATCGCCACCGCGAAGTGCCCACAGAAGGACCGCTGTGCGATCTGTTGTGGGCCGACCCGAGCGAAAGCGAGAGTGGGAGTGGTGCCAACGGCACACGCGACCCCCAGTGGATGACCAACACGGTGCGCGGCTGCTCGTACTACTTTAGTGCGTCGGCACTGTTTGCGTTCCTCGAGGCGAACGCGTTGCTGTGTGTCGTGCGCGCCCATGAGTACGAGGAAAATGGCTTCTTGTACCATTTCAACACGGACGACTACGATGCATTGGACACACGCGACGACCGGTCGGTGGCGCCACTGATCACGGTGTTTTCCGCGGCCAATTACTGCGACACGAACCGCAACAAGGTACTGCGCACAATCTTAGACATTGGTGCTCTGTCTGACTGTGTTGGGTCCACTCACTGGCCAGGCCGGGTACTTGATCGTGCGCAGCGATCCGCTGCGGATTGAGGTCAAACAGGTCGAGGCTGTGGGCCACCCGATCCCGGGGCTCGTCAGCGTCGAGCGCAGCGCCGATTTGTGGCGCCAGTTTCGCCAGACACTGCCATTCTTGCCAGCAAGCAAAGACTTTTTCGAAGAAGTGCTGTTCCTATCGGGACAAACACGCGAGCGAGGTCGATCGTACTCGACGCCGCAGACCAGGGCGTTTGTGCGCCACATGGAAGCTCAAGGAATCGGCCATGCAATCGCCGATCCCGAGAGCGACAAAGCATCAATGACCGAAGAAGCCTCAGGTGTGGATTTTGGACGACTAGAATTCCTGATATTTTTGTTTATTGAGGGTTACGACGTCTTTCCGCTAGCACGACGGAAGCGCACGAGCGAGATGCACCCACAAGCGATCCGCCGCGTGCTTGACGAAGAAGCGACCAAGTGGATGCAGACGGATGAAGATAGCCATGACCTTGCGGTGTACCCGACCACGGACGCGCCGGTTGCTCCCGGGGCAGGGAAACCAGCCACCAACAATGCCCACCATCGCGCTATGGTGAAGTAGCCTGAGATTCTCGTGACACGGCAGTTTCTTTGACGTTTGCATGATGCTATTGCAGTCGCTCCAACCACCGGAAGTCGAGACGCTCAAGCTTATTTTCTCCCTTCTTGATACGGACGGGAGTATGACGCTCAATGCCTCGGAGGTGTCGTTGTTCGTGTTCAACATTCTCGGTAGGTGCTCTTTATCTACATTATTTGTTTTGGGGAATAATGTGCGAGTGATGGACGGTGCGTCTTGCTAGGCGAGCGCATCACGCCCAAGGTCGCGGACGTGTACCTCGATGCACTCGACTTTGATCGCAACGGAACCGTCGACTTTGGCGACATCCTCTCGTGGGCTGCGGTCATGAAGGCCAACCATGCGCGTCGAAATGAGTCGGGACTGAGCCTCTCGTACCTTATGCGGCGTTCGCGTAGCGTCTTGCGCAAGTTTGACCCGTATCGCGGTTTCCTCTGGCTCACGGTCATGTACGTCGTGCGGGATGTCGTCATTTTAAAGCGCACTCCGTTTCTACGCTCCAAGTCGCTTGTGTCTCTGGTCACCGTTGCGCTTGTGCTCTATACGATGGACGTCTTGCGCCTGTGCCGCGAGCTGCGACTGAATCGTTGGTGCGAGCTGTTCCCGCTATGGCAGTTGATCGCGAGATTACGCCGGTGTGGCGAGCGCGACGACCAAGATGCGTGAGGGGCATGTATTACCCTTCCAGCTCGTCTTCCAGCTCCTGCTCCAGGTCGATGTGTTTAATGCCGCTGTAGTCGACGGTCACCTGTAGTTTCTCGAGTACAGCGTACAAATAATCCAGTGTTATGCCGCGGTCGTTTGGGCTCCGAAGCTCGTCGTGCTTGCGGCGCTCGTGCATGCAGTGCCTGCACATGGCCGGGTTGATCGGGTCGAGCTGGAACCCCGGGCACACGGTGCCGATTGAGCAGATCGAACACCGCTGGTAGGACGCGTTGAGGAGATTGAGAATGAGCGCGATCTTGTCCCGGCGGATGCGCGCGAGCACGTCGGAGCGCTTGCTCTGGACGGTCTTGGCCTGGCGCTGGATCCGAGCGATTTTCTCGGCGCGCTCGGCTGCTCGACGCTCGAGCTCTTCACGGGGCGGGCCAATGTAAGGCTTGGTCGCCACGAGCGTAAACTCCCGGCCACACGCGACTGCAATCCGTGATAGCACAACCGTACGCACAACAGTCAGCCCATACAGCCTGTTGAGAAAAGGGTTGACATGGCTCACCTGAGCACGGGCGCCCGACAAACGCGTCCAGCCCTTCGACCTTACCCGGGACGGCGCAAAACGCCTCCTCGAGATCCGCGAGCTCCTCTGGACGTCCGAGGCAACCGTTGGCGTTGCTCCCCCACGTGATGACCTAGCCCAAAAGAGAAATGCCTATCAGCTCGATCCGCTCTCACTAAGCTCGCTTTGCTTTTTGTTTTGGGGGTTGATCGACCTCATCGTCCACCGACAGCGCGACGTTGTGGAACATGCCGGCACAGATTTTCTTGATGAGCACGTGGGTCACGAGCAGGTCCGTGACCAGCCCAGGCGAGGTCGAGATCTGCTTCCCTCCTTGCGCGAGCTGCCCGAGCCGCCCACTGCCCCACGTGTAGACGAGACCACCTTTCACGAGCGGCGGGATGAGTACGATCGCGACAGTGTGCCAGCAGCCGCATGACAGCTCGAAGATGACGTCGTCCTTGAGCGCTTCGACGAGCTTGGGGTTGACGTACGATGTTGTGTCGCCGTGGCCGAGACGTCTGTCCATACGATTGCCCCAAAACGCATCAAATCGCGAAGCTCCTGAGGCTCATTCGAAGTTAAACGTACCCGCCATCACCACTCCCCCACGTGAAGACTTGGCCGTTGGTGGTCACGAGCCCGGCGTGCATCGCGCCACACGAGATCTGTGCCACCTGGAGCTTGGCGAGCGATCTCGCGAGGCTCGAGTGCTCATCGGTGACAAACGTCTGCCCAAAGGCCATCACCTGGTTCTTGTCTGTGATCGCAAACGTGTGGTTCGTACCCACGGCCACCGATGCGACGACGCAGGTCTCGGAGATCGTTCGCTCCCACAGCACGGGTTCGTGGGCGTCCACGCCGTACCGCACTCGCGCCTTCTTGGATTTCGCCTGGCTCAAGTGGTGGACGGGCTCGTCGCCCAACTGGCAGTGGTCGTTTTGGCCCCACGAGAAGACATCACCGTCTTTGGTCTTTGCACAGCAATGTACGCGCCCGACCGCGATGAAATTGATGCCTTCTCCACACAACTTGAACAACTTTACGGGGTGCACGAAATCCTCGTCGCCTCCTTCGTCATCTTCGTCAACGTCGTCTTCGTCCTGGCGCTCGCTGCCTACTAGTTCAGGTTTTCTGTCGCCAGTCGCCGCCCGGATCCGATCGGCGACATCACCATCATCGTCCTCCTCATCGCTCGAGTCCAAGCCGCCACTTCCTCGGTAGGTGCGACGAACGAGTGTGCTCAACGAACTCCCGGGTGGCAGGCCCGTGGGCCCGCGCCGTTTGCCCCACACATACACATCGCCGTTGCGCGCGACCGCAAACGACACGTCCGAGTCAAACCCAGCGTAGACCTGCGCGATCCCTTTGCCCCTCAATCTCTTGATGATGCGCGGTTCGCCAGACGACTCCAGATCGCCGTGGCCCAGCTGGCCCGAGAACCCCGAGCCGAATGACCAGACACTGCCCATCATGTCGAGCTGCCGCTGATACTCTTCTTCCTCGAGCTGTCGCCTCAGAAACTCTACTCCACAAGACAAGCCACCGACCGTGAGGACCTGGAACCAACACTGTTTAGTCACGTGCTCAAGCGCCACGCACCGGCATTCTTCTGTTCCGTGAGCGACGCTGTGAGCCGTACGATCTGATCCAATTAGCCACGTCAGCCAACTCGCTCTCGCCCTCCCCACGGTCTCCGCCCACGTACGAGAGTGCGCTTGCCGCCTTTTCTCGGGAGCCCGCGCGCGATGCACGACGCGCGGAGCATCTTGGTCTTCATGAGCGTGATACATCGCAGATCGAGCTGTCCTGGCCACTAGAGTCGTTAGAGTGGGGCGCCGTCGCGGTCCATAGCAGGCCGCGCGTACGTACGCGTTCCCAGTCGTGGTTGGTGAGCAGATCCTGGGTGTCCTGGATCGGCAGGAAGAGCAGCTTGCGGAAGTTGACGGCATCTTTGCCCGTCGGCACGCGGATGTCGAGCTTCTTCCGCCGCAGGAAGTCCATCGCGATCCGTTCCTCACGCTGCGCGTCACACAGCAGGGACCGTGAAAGGACACGCCCCGGCCTTTCGCCGTTGGATGAATAAAAAAAAAAACTCATTTCTGATCCCAAAGTTTCACTCCATGAAAGGTGGCGACGGCGACGACGACGGCGTCGGCGCTGGCGTCGAGAGTGCCGTGGGCATGGCGGGCGATTGGCTCGGCGGCGGACTGGCATGTGCCGTCGGCACAACCGCATTGCCCGGTGTGGTGGCACTCGGTGCGAGCAGCGCCCCGCGAGGCACGGCGTACTCGACGCGGTCCTTGAGGAAGATGAACTCGCTGTCGTCGCGCACGCCGAGGTCCCAGACCAAGTGCGCGCACCACATCCACAGCGTGAGCACGCGCGAGAGCACGCAGGTCGAGAGCCTGACGTGGGCGGCGAGCTCGCGGTCGTAAAACTTGGTGTTGGCGTACCCGTAGAGCACGACAAACGGGCCGCCGAGCCCGTACAGGAGAAACAGCGCGATTGGCGTGGTCGCGAGCTTTTTCAGGCGTAAGTAGGCGCGCATCGACGGCGTGAGCGCGTCGAGACACAGCAGCCAGTGGAACCACAGCGTCCACGAGACCACGTTGATACACCGCGCGTCCCAGTCGAGGAGCTCGCAGAGCAACCCGCCGCCCGCGAGGAACTGGAGTGACGCGAACGCCAGGTCAAACGTTCCCAGGAGCTCGCGCACAAGCCGGCGGTGGTAAAACCGCGCCGTGAGCACGCAAAACGTCACCGTCCCGGCGAGCGCAGAGGCCGCGAGGAGCGGCGCCGTGTACGCGTCCGGGTGCGTGACAGCGTGGATCTGGCTCAGAAACGTGGCGACACACGTCGCGATGAAGCTCAGGACGGCCGTCGTGTAGAGAAGCACGAACGGCGTGCGCGGGATGCCTTCTTCCGGAAGTGGACACGGAGCGCGAACCAACGTGTCGGTGATGTCGACGTACGCGGGCAAGGTTTTCGACCGCACGAGTGCGACTCCTGTGGCTGCCGAGACGACCGCCAGGGATGAATCGAGCTGCCGTAGAGGCTCGCGGTCGGCCGCTTTCCCGAGCGTGAGCCGTGCTCTCACTGTCGTACAGTAGACAACCACTGACGTGGGGTCCGCGGCCTTGCCGGCGGCGCGTTTGCCTCGAGGGCGTCGCTGGACGTACATTCCCCTCAGTAAGAGCACGAGCAGTGTGGACGCTGTCCACTGGAGAAGATCATTCGCCGAGGACGACCGGTTGCTGATCGTGAAGATGGGCCGGAAGCTGCGACCCAAAGCGCCGGAGAGCGAGTAGCCGAGGTAGAGCGCCGTGACCAAACACGCCGCGACGCCCAGGCGTAGCCGCTGTGCGCAGCGTCGGAAGTCGGCGTCCGTGGCCAGCGCGAGCTGCACGACCCACCACTCGACGATCCACACACACACCCGCCAGTCCAAGCCGAATGCGATCGCGACGACGACCCACTGCGTCGTGTTGAGCACTACGCAGCACTGGAACTCGTTTTCGCGGACCAGCCGGCCGACCATATCCATGCTGAGGTTGCCGGCCATCATCACGAGCGCCGGCAAAGAGAGAAGCGTTACAGCACACGTCACGGCCCATGAGGCGATGGGGGTTTCGAGGAATGGCAGGCTCGCGACGCCGCACTGGCTAAGCCAAAAGCACGCGACGACACTCGATACACGTGCGGAGCTGGGGGACTCGAGCCAACGCGCTGCATGCTTGATGAACGTGCAGGCGAATACTGTGCGCGAAATGTCGACCCGCTCGATGGGTTCGGACCGCAGCAGGCTCTGCGCGACGTCACTCGACGACACGGCGGCGACGAGGCTGAACGACGGACCGGCGCGGCGAGGTGTCGGTGTGCCAGCCGAGCCGACGGCACCGCCGCCCATTTCGCGCGACCGACGACGTTCTGCCCACGCTCGCGCTCACTTGGGTGGCACCTGGACCAACGCGTGAGTATGGCCATGATGGAGTTGATATCCCACACGAAAATACTCAACCGAACCTTCAAATCATCTATCTATAGACACATTGCCAGTGCGTAATACCGCCGCACTCGGTTTGGCTTGGACGAGCGTGAGCGTTGATAGATTGGCGAGTTTGCCTCTGTCTAAACGACTAGGATAAAACTGCTGTAATGTCCAGCAAGACGAATGGCCTCTGTTCAAGTCGAATCGAACTGGCGCATGGATGGCGTCCATGAAATCAGCGGGCGTCGTTGGGGGTACTTGGATCTAAACTATGGGGGCGATGACGATGAGTTGAAGGATAACGACGAGATGATTCTTTGAGTGTCCTTGTGCATCAACACCTGCTGCCAGGCGTCTTGGAAAAGGGAGTCACCTTTAAGTCGCCTTCACCGATGGGCTCGCAATTGACCGCTCTCTGTCGGGCCGGACGGTGACGTTGTTGAGTCTGTCAAGCAGTGTGCTTGGGATGCATCGACAATCTTGTTAAAGAACCGCACACGGCGCAAAATGTGCACCGGATTGGTTGTCACGAAGTTTTCTTCATATCTACAAGACCAAGATGCATTGTCAGCTATGAATGCGATCACCGTTGAGTAGTACACCAACACGCCACACGTACGCTTGGTACGCGAGCCATGGTATCAGGCAAATGGCAATGGCGATCGCGAAACCCAACCAGAAGAGCGGAGTCGTGATCATGGTACTCCACACGCCTTCAATCGCGCCCGTGAAGTTGTCGTACACAGCGATCGCGACGAAAAACACAAGCAATGACGCAGCGTACGTAGTTGAGATGACTACGTTCCAGTTCCACGTTTCGTAGAATATCTGGAAATGCACGATCGGCACGATGAAGAAGAACGATGCAACGCTCCCCATCCATAAGTCGCTCGTGGGGCCTTGCTTGCCGATCACATTACCGTTTTGGAAAAGTGCCATCGGGATCATTGTGAGCGCAATTGCGTGGAAGGTGGCAAGAATCGATGACTTCCCGAATGTCACGAATGAGAAGTACTCATTGTGAGCGCCCGATCGATACAGCTCAGGAAACGTTTCGGCGACTTTCTCGGGCAGGTCAGTCTCCATGATAGCTCGCACAATGACGGGCATCGCAGTAAACACGACATTGTAGGCTGTGATGTACATGTCACAGAAGAACGTCTAACCCGAGCATGATAATGTCAGAACACGACTCATCAGGCCAAGCTTGAATGTGCTGGAACGAACCTGTGCGCTGTGTGTTGACACAATCCCGTAGATGAACTGGGGTAGGGTGAACACGATGTTCTTGTAGAAGAAGTAATTGATGCACTGCGATGTCCGCATGTAGGATAATCGCCCGTGATGTAATAGAAGCCTTCCAAGATGACTGAATTGCTGCACTGCATAATCTGCACTCCGAACCGCTTGCATACCTTCTTGACCCATAACTCCGACACCGACATGAGCAGACCGAATCATACTCACGTCATTCGCACCATCTCCCACTGCCAAGGTGACGTACGGTACGCCTTTTTTCACCATCTCAACGACTAGAGCTTTTTGCAATGGAGAAGTCCGGCACACAATCACAGTCGACGACTTCAGAGCAAGTTGAAGAAACTTATCTCGGTTAGCAGGCGTCAGCGCGCAAGTGAGAGACGCCCCCTCGATGACCAGCGCTTGGTTTTCCTGTTGAAATGAACGTTGTTAGTTGATTGAACGAGCCCGTGCGCAGATTGTAGACGTACTCTTGCGTCTTTAAGTGCAAGATCCAGTTTCTGCGCCATCTCATCTCGAGTGCCGGCTTGCAAGATCACCTCCTTCATACCAGGCGTGACGACTTTGCATAGCTTCCCCATCTCCAGTGATGTCTCCAGCTTATCTCCCGTAAGAACCCAAATCTGGTAGCATAATAGGACACTATGAGTGGATGCCGCATGGCAAAAGCTCGCTGATCTCACCTTAATTCCAGCTTTCTGAAACAGCGAAATTGTCTCTGGGACACCTTCCTGAAGTTTGTCCTCCACAGCTGGTTTTGGAGTCACTTTGTCAGTATTCGGCTAGGCAAGTGATTGTACGCAACTAACGTACCACTAGAGCCGATCAACGTGAGTTTGCTCTCAATCTCTTCGATGAGCTCTTCTGTTTTGAGCTCTTTTGCATGCATATCAAGCTCGGCTTCGTGGTATCGATCCTCCCACGCCTCATAATACTTTTCATCCTGATAAAAATGCAGATCCCACCAGTAAGTAACAGAACGAACGGTAGTGCAAAGTCCGTCAAGCTTACCAGTATGCGCTCGGCGAACAGGAGAATACGGAACCCCTCTGCTGCGAAAGCTGTCACGTGTTCCATCGTAGTGCTTCGTGGTGACAAGAACGCATCGCATCGATCGAGAATCACGCTGTCGGCGCCCTTGCAAATCAATTTGATGCGGTTGTCTGCGTCGCGAACAATGATCGACATCCGCTTACGATCACTTGAGAAGTGTAGCACACGCAAAACCTCATAGGAGATAGTGTATGTCACTGTCTTCAAGTATGACTTTTCACGGCCTTCCTCCGTGAGTGACAAAAACATTTGCTGACCGTTTCTTGCTAGCAGCTTCACACCCATATGGACCGCACCACGAACTAGAGCACACTCGTCTGGAGAGTCAGAGTTGTAGCGGATGTCGCCTCCACCAAGAGCAGCAGAAGGGTCTGCTTCGCATACCACGGTGTTGCAAATTGCCATGGCGAGAGCAAGTCGGCTTTCTTTCGCTTCGAGGTTGCGTAGGTATCCTTTAAAAGCTGCGACATTTTTGACATCTCCAATCGTGGTTTGATGATGTGGAAAAGAGTCATGGCGGAGACTTGCGGCTTGCTGCGTCATGACATCGAGAGATGATATGGAAACAGCGCGAGGCGAATTCACTGTGCTACTTGAATCAGTCTTCCTGTCAAGAACACCGTAAATGAAGCCATCGACGCTGCACTTTCGGAACTCCATTTGGTTCATCGTCAGAGTTCCCGTTTTGTCGGTAAAAATGTACTTGACTTGACCCAGCTCGTCTGTTAAAGACGAAGTGTTCGCGATAGCCCCTGCACCATTCGCTGCGCGCATGCGGTAGTCCCACATGATGAACTTGGCATGTGCACCTTTCACGAGCTCGACTGTCACGACCAAAGAGATGGGGATCAAGGTATTCATCAAAACGACGAACGACAGGAACAACACGATGCCTTCGGTCGCTTGATCTCCTGAGTCGTCATAGTACCAGAGGTTACTTACACGACGTAGACTATGTAGTGTCGAGGCGAGCGCACACAGAATGATCTCAACCACGAATACGAAAACCACCGCTTTGTTCATGGTAGTTTCGATATGGCTCATCTTGTGATGAGGATCCCGTGCGTTCTTCATGATCTTCGTCTCGTGACCAGTGTACACGACCAACAAATGGATCCACTTCGTATTCATCAAAGTGGAACCTCGCAGTAAAAATTGCTTCTCACTGAGGCTGTAGAGCTTCGAGTCGATGGAAATATTGCCGGAGAATCGGTACAGGTCCTGGTCTGGCTGCTCGCATTTGACAAAGTACCGCGTTTTATCTCGATCAGACGGATTGAAGGTGAACTCTGTGGTAGATTTCAATGCTTCACGTGACTTGAGATTCGCTTCGCCGTCCAGATTGCTTGTATCAATAAAGCACGATCCATCGTCCTCGCTGCTCGAGAGGATAATGCCGTCGGCCGGGATTGGATCACGCTCACACACTCGCAGAATGTCGCCAACTTCAATGCTTTCCCACAGTATGTGCCGTTCCTCGAAGTTTCGAACGACCACGACTGGCTTTCCGTTTATCATTCGATCCGATTGACGTCGTTTCTTGTCTTCGATCGCTTCTCGCAGCAAGCTTATGCTCACAACCATAACGAGCGGAGCGATCGCGGTAAAGGGGGTCAGCGGAGAGATGAGTTTGATGGATTGCAACACAGCAATCGCTAAGAAGTAGAGATTTGCACTCTGTGGACATCAGACAAACAAATCTTAGCACAATGGTCTCCACGCTCTGTTAGGAATGTACACTTACCCGTTTGAACTCTTGGAGAAGACAAATGGGAAAAAAGTTGAGCCATGTGTACTTGTACGTGCGAATCTGGTTGTTGACGTACGAAGGCTTCAGATGTGTCTTCTCGTCACGTTCAATGTGAAATGGGTCGACGATCCGGTACGCTCGTTCCACTACGCTTTGTCGGCGGGCAGAGCTCTCTACCATCGTTCCCTCCGCGGGGGCGTCAATTGGGGCCCCTCGAAGTGAGGCGGGGCGCGTTTGCGCCCAGCGTTGCGCGGGAGAATGTTCCTCTTTGTGCCTTTCCTTGAAGAATTTGGCCCAACGAGTCGCTGCAACACTAGACACCGGGCTCGGTCGACTTTGTGATGGATTGGCAAGCGACGCCACTTCTGCCCAGCGCGCTCACCGACCACGGTTTAGTAGAACGGCTTCTCAGTTCTGCGCGAGTGTGCAAAATCGTTGCGATGAATGCTCCACACCCTGCTTTCTTCGATGGTACAATAAAGCGTGTTGTGCGTGGCTTTTCACCGGCGAGGCCGTTGATTCCAATAGGTTTGGGTCGTCCCGCAAATCACCACGCGCTCGCAGCGGCACCAAATCGATGGCCAACGTCTTCAAGACGCGCGCGCCAATAGCGGCGACGATAGAGCAGACGCCGACACGCCACGGCCTCCACTCCAAACGGCAGCACTGCGATGCGCGGTTGGTTTCTGCCGGTAGGGGGAACTGCCCTCCATTTTCCAAGTCGCGATGCTATTTTTTACCAGCCTCTCTTCCTCAACCCGCAGTTCTCCGCAAATAGCGCGACGGGTACGCCTCGCGCTGCCGCCACGTTTTGGTAACAAGACAGAAACGGTCTTGCGCCGCCCGAATCCTCGCCGGCCAGCGCCTTGGACGAGAGCGATCGTTACTGGTCACAAGTTGCGGACGGTCGGCACCGGATAGAGCGAGCGGCGTGTAACGGCGGTCTGTCAACGACGTGAGATCACTCACACGCACCAAAGCCCGGCGCCGTGGTCGCTAAAATAAAGCCAACGATCAGAAACTGGACGGCGTGACTAACCGCGCGTCCAAGAAACAACCAAGAAACAACAACCGGTCCCAAAGGCGCCACGAGGAAGTCTATCCTGATGCCATGTATATACATAGCGCACCTGCTCTCTCCTCCCACGGCTTTCCATCCATCACCACCATGGTGCCGCGTTCCTTCCATTGTGCTTTGAATAGTGGACACCGCTCCGTACTGGAGGCATAATTTTTGGGGAAATCCCTCTTTGGGGCCGCAAGATCAAACAAATTCCTGTTTAAAGACTCCCCTCATTCAGAAACTGCTGCTGATCGCGGCGGGGCGCTATGCCCGCTTCGCTTCGCAAAGCCAGAGCGCTCCCGAGTCGCCGACCTCCGCTTTGCTCCGGTGGCTCCTAAATAGATACAACCTCCTTGTTGGCATATGTACTCCGCGCTACGCGCCGTGCCCCCCCGACCTCCGCTTCGCTGCGATGGGGCTCCGCTCTCTAAAGAGAGCCGAGCCCCATCGATTAGATGCACTCAAAGCGTTGCAAGATAAGAGGAGGGGCCGGCCCCCAAAAGGGATTTCCCAAAAAGTTTTAAACAGGAGTGATGGTCGTTCAACCTACCTCTCCAGATCCAAATGGACCTATATTGACCGTCCATTGGGGAGATCCATGTCGAAAGGACGCCCACTCTCCACTTGGATTTTCTTCTCATCCACGACAGCAACCATGTACGTCGCCAAGCCCAAGCAGACGCAGCGCGTCAAGGTGCGCGTTTCCCGACCCCCCATTGAACCAGCGAACATCTCGCGCTGCTCCTGACGATTCCTTGGTCGTAACAGCAGCAAGAGGCGGTCAAAGCCAAGACCAAGAAGGGGCTCACGGTCGAGGAATGCGTCGCCAAGCGCGACTTCACGGGCGCCGCAGCGATCCTCGAGTTCAACATCAAGAGCGAAGAGGTCTCCGGGAAAGGCGGCGCCGACGACAAGCGCAAGACTGTGCTCTGGCTCGCGTACACGTACTTCCACCTGGGTAACTACCAGCGCGCGCTCGATTGCTACGAGCAGATCCGCGACGTGGACGAGTACCCAGAGATCTACCTTTACCGTGCGTGTTGCATGTACTACCTGCAAATGTACCGCGAGGCCATGAAGGAGGCGACCAAGGGCCCCTCGGGCGTGCTCCAGAACCGCGTGTTGTTCCACTGCGCACACAAGATTGGTGACGAGGACAAGCTGCTCGTCTACCACCAGCAGCTCACCGACTCGAAAGAGGACCAGCTCTCGCTTGCTGCGATCCACTACCTACGCAACCACTACCAGGAGGCCACAGACATTTACAAGCGCCTGCTGCTCGAGAACCGCGACGATATCGCGCTCAATGTGTACGTCGCGATGTGCTACTACAAGCTCGACTATTACGATGTGTCGCTGGAGATCATGCAGGCGTACCTCCAGGCCTTCCCCGACAGCGTCGTCGCGATCAATGTCAAGGCCTGTAACCAGTTCAAGCTCTATAACGGGAACGCCGCTAAAGACGAGATCAAGACGCTCACGGATCGCGGCTTCAACATCGACAACAACGACCTTGTGGGGCACAACATGGTCGTGTTCGAGGACGGCGCGAACGCGCTCCGCGTGTTGCCCCCGCTCGTCGACTCGCTCCCCGAGGCGCGCTTAAACCTCGTGGTGTACTACCTCAAGCACGACAAGCTCCAGGAAGCATATGACCTCATCAAGGATACGGAGCCGTCAACCCCGCAAGAGTACATCCTCAAAGGTGTGGTTCACGCGACGCTGGGCCAGGCCACGTCCTCGCGCCAGCACATCAAGACGGCGCAGCAATACTTCCAGTTGGTCGGCTCGTCGCCCACTGAGTGCGACACAATCCCGGGCCGCCAGTGCATGGCGTCATGCTTCTACCTCCTCAAGCAGTTTGAAGATGTCAACATCTACATGAACTCGATCAAGCAGTACCTGTACAACGAAGACGACTTCAATTGGAACTACGGTATCTCGCTGTGCAACACGGGCAGTCAGCAGGAGGCACTTGAGACGCTCATGCGTGTCCAGCGCGAGGATTACCGCCGCGACTACTGCTACGTGAGCTGGCTCTGCCGCTGCTACATCCTGAACCACAACCCGTCGGCCGCGTGGGACCTATACCTCAAGCTCGACAACTCGGACGACTCGTTCAACTTGCTGCAACTCATCGCCCACGACTGCTACAAAATGGGCGAGTTCCTGTACGCTGCCAAGGCCTTTGACGTGCTTGAACGCCTCGACCCGGACCCGGAGTACTGGGAGGGCAAGCGTGGTGCGTGTGTCGGTGTGTTCCAGCGAATGGTCGCAGGCAAGGCGGCACGGGCCGAGCTGGAGGAGGTCATGGCGATGCTGAAGGCGAATAATAACCCGCAGGTGGAGTATATCGTGCGCATCATGAAGAAGTGGTGCGCTGAAAATGGCATCTCGATCTGAGCAACTCGTACCCGATCGAATGTGCTGACGACAACAACAGCTCAGGTTCCACGAGCCTGTCTTCAATTACATACTCTTTGATAATTGTTAAGAAACAAGACGGTCTCTTTCGTTCTCTCAGTCCTTGCTCTGCTTTGATCGCACGCGCTTGATCGCCCATACTGCTCCAATAGATGCGATTAGATACGTGAGCAACTTCTTGTCGTGAGGGTTTTTCACACGGCGTCGCCACTGGATAATCGCGAGTATAAGAATGAAGAGGCCGACCTGCTGTAGCCACTTTGTCCACCGTTGCTTTCGTCTTCGCGGCCTGAGCGGGTTGCTACCAACGCTATGCGAATGGTACATTCTCGTATTCGGAGACGTTTGACCCATGAGTGAACTTGCATCGCCAAGGGTAGACTGATCCTCCTCCAAGACAGTTGATCTAGAAATCAGTCACAACAAGTTGAAGTCAAAGTCTAATCCGTCAACTGCTTACGAATGCTCGGTATCGTACAATCCGTGCTGGAGCCCATGGCGACTCGATATTCTTCGAAACGAAGCCTCAGAGACTGCATTTCGCGAAAATCCGTTCGACACGGACGAGGTCATCATGGGGCTTGTGCTGTTCTCCGAGCGCATGAACGACTGCATGTCGGAGAGAGAGTAATTGCGGTTGGACTATAGTGAGCGACACGACGTTAGGAGCGGTGGATCCAGTATGCATGACGTAATAATCCACCATATTTACGAACTTTGGTTGACAGCAAAGTGAGCGACTTCAACAGCGAGATGACATCGGTGTAGTCATCCACGTAGAATTCAGCTCGAGATGGCTTTTGACCAACAGTACAGGTGAACACGCGGTCTAAACGGCACACAACACCACAATCAGCTACCCACGCTCACGATCTTGGAGGGGGTTCTCGAACCTTTCGCGATGACTGCGCTAGCTGTCAGCTCGTTCAATTTCTCGAACATGAGCTCGTCGGCCACGTCATCACCAATACACAGCACAAAATCTGCTGGATTGTTTTCAGCACGCATGGTCTCCAAGATGCGGTGGATCACCTTCCCTTTGCCGACACCGTCGGGTCGAACTTCGATGTAATCCTTACCCTGGATCACGTCAAGAGGCCAACCTTCGAACACGCTTTCCAAATGTTCCTTCAGCTCTGCGGCCTGAAGAGCACCAAATTCAAAGTCTGATTTGCCGTAGCGAAAGAGTACCGCACTCTTCCGCCGTTCGAGAGAAGAGCCGTTGGTCCGATCAACGTACAGCTCGATGATTTTTTCGGCCTTCTCGCGCCATCTACGGCTCGCTGCTTCCGTTGTGAATATGTCACTATTGCGCTCCCACGGGCGCTGCATCCTTGCATTCTGCCCTAGTACTGCACGCCGGATGAAGTAGCCATGCTCAGCTACAAGTCCGAGGCCAGGCACGCCGCCGAACTTATCTGTCAGAACATCACAATTGCAGCCACTCACGATGAATACAGTATTCCTTGGATCCTTGCACAGATGCTCGAGAGTTGACAACGCGGATAGAGACACATCTGGCCAACGCACACCAAGCATTTTTGACACATCGGGTGCAACCGTGCGGTAGTAGTCGAGAAAGATCGCCCGGGACTTGCTCGTTTTGTACGTCGGTGATATTTCAGGCTCGGTTAGTTTCTGGTGTCAAACCAACCCATCAGTCAGACAACCAGGATGCGAGAATAGTGAAGGACTTCACTTACTCGAAAGCTCGCACTGACTTCCATCACACGAAAGTCTAACCCAAAACCTGTACCCATGTACACAAATGTGTCTTCCTTCTTGCGTGCATTCACAATGTCACTCAGCACGCACTTCGCCCAGCGACGTGGCGGGTTCGATGACACAAACTGGAAATCACAGTCGCGGCGGTATTCGCGCTCTTTCGGCGTCATGTACATCGCGTCTCGGATTGCATCGATCAGTTGGTCTAGTTCCCATGGATTGACAGTGAGTGCACCGCTGAGCAATCGACTGCTGCCGGAAAATTCACTCAAGATGACGACTCCTGCCGCTGTCTTGTGGGTTACGATGTACTCAAACGGGGTCGTATTCAAGCCGTCACGAAGCACCGTCGTGATTTGAATGTCCCCCACACGCCAAAGCGCGACCCTCTCTCGGAACGTGAACTCCTCGATTTCTTCGTAGTCGATGACGTCACCCCCAGCGCGTTCTCGATACTTATTGTTGATCGCAGCTACGACATGCTCAATCTCCTTCTTACTCTGCAAGTAGTCGTATGCACGCCCACGCCGGTGGATGCCCTTTTGCACCAAAACGACCTTGCCGATGAAGTCGGGGCAGCGCGACAGAAACGCATCGAAAGCAAGCATTTTTAGTGGTATTCCCTTGAGGCGCTCGACGCTGTCGCAACCGACGATAAGTTTCTTGTCACGGAACTGCTGTCGGAGGGTGACGACACGTTCCCGCACGGGGGCTTCATTGAGAGCACTCTCGATCCTCGCAGCGTCGATAGCCAAGTGGCTACAGGTCACAGCGACTCGGCGCCCGCCGTAGTCAATTCCGAGCTGCCCACGAAGAATTGGGTGATAAGACAACCCAAGAATGCGCTTGCAGGCCGACATAAAGTGGCGAGCATACCTGGTTGGTTCACACACCCATCCGATCAGTAACGTGACTGATAAGTCCCCATACCATGCAATGCGCCCGACATACTCAAACAAGTGGAAGCCGATGTGGTCAGCGTTGAGCATGCCGCGCAAGATCTCCTTCCGCGAGGAAAGCGTGCGAAACACTTCCGACGACGGGAACGGCACGTGGAGGAAGAGTCCAACGTTGGCATTGCGAACTTTCCGGATAATGTAGGACGGTGCCAGCAGCAAATGGTAATCCTGGACCCAGATCACGTCACCCGGCTCGTATAGCTCGCAGATTTTCTATCACCCACTCGAAACACAGCCGTTAGAGGGGGACGAGTCGAGTCCAGGATTCTCACGACACTCCAAGCTTACCGTGGCAAAGAGCTGGTTGACATTTGCGTACGCCTGCCACGCGAGCTTTTGCGAGTCCGGCGTCCAGTAGTGGGCCGGCTTGTCCGGGTCGCCCTCCGAGACCACGTCGATGGGCGAGTACACGTCGACCACGTTGTGGAACGTGGGCCAGAGCGTCTGCTTGCAGTACTCCTCGTAGTACAACCGCGCCTCCTCGCGCGGCACAAACACGGGGAAGCAGTTGTACTCGCGTAGCTTGTCGGCGAGCGCGGGCTGGTCGTCCACGGGCACGTCCCACTCGGGGATGCGGCCGATGAACTTGATCGTGCCGCGCTGCTGGAGCTCGCGGTGCGAGAAGCTGTTCTGGGCCTCGATCACGCGGTCACCAGCCCACTCGACGTCCCACTCGTAGCGCTCGGATGGCTCGCCGACCGCGCGTCTCGTGACACGCACGGGCAGCCGGTTGGACGCGATCAGCACGGGCGTCGCGGGCGTCCAGCCGTCGGCCGTGCCGTCGTCGCGGAGCATACTCATCCGTGGCTACGTAGTTCGTATTACTCGTCAAGAAAGGCGGACGGCTCATACACAGCAGCCAAGCGTCGGTGGATCTCCCTCCGCGTTCTTCGGTGGGATGGACACGCCGCCCAATTTCGAATCGACGTGGGGCGACCTTCGCGCAACATGCATTGAAGTGAACAGAGCCCTCGTGAATGTGACGTGAAGGTACCGCCGAATGAATGCCCACTCTGGAAGGTTTCCGCCATCGTGTCGCTTCAAGATCCCCAACGATGAGCAAGAAAGCCGCCAAGGGCAAGCCCAAGGCCAAGGCCGCGGCCGAGGACGACAACGCCGTGACGCGCCAGATGGTGCTGAGTAACTACGGCAAGCTCTGCAAGTACGTCGTGCGTTTTTTAAATTTCGTTGTCGGCGTCACGACTGACTGTACGTACAGGTCCATCGGCGTGCCCGTCAACACGCACGTCAACGACGTGCTCCGCGGCGACAGCGAGGAAGAGGCTGAGCTCGTGAATGTGGGAAACCAACGCTGAGCGCCGTCTCTCTCTCTGCGAGGCTTTGACGTTATGGACGGCGTTTTCGTTCTTGCCTAGTTCATTCTCGAAGGCGAGATCGGATCGCTCGGGCCCGGCGGCACGCGCGCCATCACCATGGCATTTCTCATATCCTTTTTCAGTCTGTAGAGTTTTGTACGCAATGCGGAGGCTACGAACGTCGCGTTGGGCTCGTTTTCCTTCATTCATGTGGTGTTGGATTGTGCACGGCATTGGCCCGGGCATCACGACAGGCCCGTACATCCACCTGCGGTACATCCGCATCTGGAACCAGGACCTCGGCAACGAGGGCGCCGCAGCAATTGTACAAGACCCTGCCGCCCACGCTTGATCGGTGCAAGTGGCGATCACTGACATGAAACACTCTTGTAGGCGACACTTCTCCAGTCCTCGCCACCGTCGATCAATATCGCGTACTTGGAGTTGCTCGACTGCGGGATCGGCGACGATGGGTCCGTGCGTCTCTTCCTCTTGGTCTACTTCACCAACTCATCGCGCTTACTAACGTCCGTCCTTGCATCACCACAGCTGCCGTGCGATCGCGGACGCACTGAAGTCGCAAAAGCTCCCGGGCCTGCTAACACTAAACTTGGACTACAATTCGGACGTGGGCGACGCCGGCGTGAGCGCACTGTGTGACGCGCTCTTCACGAACAGCGTGCTGAAGAAACTGCACCTGGACTTCTGCAACATTGGCCCGACGGGCGCCATCAAGCTCGCGCAACTCGTCGCGATGCCGCTTAGCGCGATCGATACGCTGTCGCTCACGGGCAACACGTTGGGTGATGAAGGGCTCTACCACTTCTCACTCGGGCTCGCGCGCTCACAGCATCTTGTGACGCTCAGCCTAGCAGACAACGCCATTCGCGACGTAATACGCAGGCTCATTATAGCACGGCAGGACCGCATCATTAGCGCTGACGGTGTTACCTTTGTTTTGTTGTTCTTTTGACGTAGAACGAAGAGGCCCTGACGACTTTCCGTGATGCAGTACTCCGCAGCAAAGCGCTCGCGCACGTCGACTTCACGTACAACCCGATCGAACCTGATGGCGCAACGTTGCTGCTGCCCGTCGTGGGACCCGAGAACACCAAGCTCCAATCTTTCCAAGTTGACGCTTCGCTGCCAGCGGATCTGTTCGGGCAGCTCAACCGTGCGCCCAAGGGCGAGGGAAAGAAGGGAGGCAAGAAAAAGGGCGGCAAGAAAAAGAAATGAAAGACTGTGGTCACAGGAGTTCTGTTGAGCATTAGTACGCCGCATCCTTTGGACAGCGCTGGAAAAAATTAAATAGAGATCATCGCTTCGGGGTCGCCACTCAGCCCGCGTTGCAGCATCGGCGGCATCGTTAGCACGATGCTTGATGCACCACTGGGCACTTCGTCGATGCGAGTATCGGCTAACTTCGCCGTGGGTTCTCGCAAAAAATTGCCCGTTTCAACATAAAACTCGGTCTCACCGGCTGCATCTTCGTCTTCGAGCTCGGACTCGGCCACAGATATGAACGAGTCTTCCAGTAACCGGTTCGATCGCTTCTGAGTGCGTTTTAGACGGCTCTGGGCGTACGCTGAAGGAGAGCCTGCCGTTGACGACGCGAACGACGACTTCATGGACGCCTGCGAGGCATTCAGGAACGACATGTTCGAGATTGTCGACTGAGTCATGCTACTCACGCTGCTCATACCCGTAAACCTTGGCGCCGTCGTGTCAAGCGTTTCCTCGCGTGCTATCCGCTGCATACTACTGATCACCTGCTGGATCGTTGGCCGCTGTTCTGGGTCCGTTTGCCAGCAAGTGACAATCAGCAATTTCCATCGCAGAGGACACAACTCAGATCGGATGATGGGTCGCATGCCCTTAAGCACGAAGTCTTCGATCTCGTGATTCCACCGCGTGGATTCGAATGGTAGCTTGCCCTCGATGAGCTCCCACAAAATGAGCCCGAGACTGTAAATATCGACCTTGTGCGTGTAGAATTTCTCCCCACGAATCACCTCCGGTGCCATCCACCGCGTCGTACCGACGAGACCAGTCATGACCATGGCATCCAGGTCTTCATTGACGTTCACCTTGGACTGCGTGTTTTGTAAAGATGAAACGATCTCCGCAAACCGTAGCGTACCAAAGTCGGCGATCTTCGCGTGCCACGAGTCGTCAACCAACACGTTGGGGCTCTTTAGATCGCGGTGGATCATCGGCGGATTCGCGTTGTGGAGGTACTGGATGCCGTGGGCGATACCCAAGGCAAGCCGCAACTTGGTGGACCATGAGAGGTGCTTGATGTTTGATCGCATCAGCACATCACGAAGCGAGCCGCGCGCACAGTACTCACTGATGATACAGATTGAGCCTTTGTAGAAGCCAGCTTCCATAAAGAGCACAATGTTCGGGTGGCACAGGTTCTTCATCACGGCCGCTTCCTGCTGGATTTCGAGGTTGCACGCGTCTTGGAACTCTTTGAGCTCCTCGGACCGATCGATCATGAGCGACTTCATCTTGACGGCGACGTCGGCGCCCCGCCATTTGCCTTTGTACACGACCGCGATGCCTTCGCCGATCTTGTCGCCGATCTCGAGCCCTTTGAGTTCGTGCTGCGTGGGCGACATGAGCAGCTCGGCCGCACCACGGCCCGTGGGCAAGTGCTGGTTGTAGGCGCCACCGTCGTCGGCGCCGGCCTCCATGCTGGTGGGGCCCTGCGTCGACGCCGTGGCCCGAAAGTCGCCGTCACGGAAGAGGCGCAGACACAGCACGGGCCGCGTGAGGAAGATGATGGCGTTGGCCGTGGGCCATAGTGCGAGCAAGAGCGAGCAAAACGTCTGGGTCGCGCCGGGCACGTACTTGAACTTGCTAAAGTTGTAGACGACGATGGGGGACACAAACACAAAGAACGCGATCGCGAACGAGAGCAGCTTGGACACGACGTAGGCGCCGCGGCGCCGCGTGACCTGGTGGCGCCAGCGGCGCACGAAAATGCCCCACGCGCAGGCAACGACGAGGATGTTGATGGTCGCAAAGCCCATCCACACGACCATGGCGGCCTTGGCGTACGCCGGGCGCTCGTAGTAGGCCGCGTAGAGGATGAGCACCCAAAAGAACACGGCGAGCATCCAGATGAGCGCGTGCGCGATCGCGACGTCAAAGCCCGCGCGGTTCCGCGTCGCGATGTAGAGCGCGAGCGTGCCCATCCAGCAAAACGACGCGATCTGCATGCTCCAGTGGGGGGCTTTGGCCCAGAACGTGAGCTGGAAGTCGGCGTCGAGCGCGTCGTCGTGGATCGTGAACGCCGTCGTGATGGCGCCCGTGAGGCTGAAGAGCACGTCCGACAGACACGCCGCGCGCAGGATCCGCGTGGCCGGCGACGCGCGCTCGCGCACGCGCGCGGCGGGCGCCTCGAGCAGGTTGATCTGGCCGCGGGACGTGCCGGCCGTGTCGTCGTCGCTCGCGGACGTCGTGGCGCTCCCGGGCCGCGGCGCGCCGTGGGCGTCGGCCGCGCCGAGCTGCTTGTTGGGCGGCCGCGCCGTGACGCCGATCATCTGGAGCACGTGCTGCGTGCCCACGAACGTGCTGAAGCACGTCGAGCAGATCTGCGCGCCGAGCTTGGCGTAGAGCAGGTCGTCGTAGGCGAGCAGCCCCATGGACGCGGCGAGATCGAGGAGCCGGGGGGGCGAGATCTGCGCATACACCGGCCCACACTCAGCGCCAGGAGGGATGACCTGGGAAGAACGGCAACCCCGCGGCCAACGCCTTTGTTGTCGTCGGCGCCGTGCTTTGCGGTTGGTATATTGTTCCAGCGGACCGAGAACAAACCCCAGACCCGGGGAGGGGGCCTTGTGTGTTTGTTGGTTGAGGGTTATGGTCACGCGGGTTACATGGCGTGTCGTCGCTTGCGCAGGGAAACCAGCTGGCGACTCGCACTCGTCCTTTGGTTATGTATGGACGGACGCCGTGAGGAGATCGGCCAGATGGTGGGACCCCTCGTGGCTGGGTCGCGGCCAGGCGGAAACGCTGGACCCAGTTGGGTTCGTTCTTGTGCGGGGCCGAGTCTCCACGAGTGTGTGGATGGATGACCGGATGCACGGCTGTGGAGAGCACGCGCTGATTCTCTTTCGTTGGTCGGTCCGCCAACCGCACATCGTGTGCACAGCCACGGTTTCCCACAGCCCCCCACCACTTCCTTGACGTCCAAGGAGCTTTCCCGCGGAAGAGGGTTACACTTTAGGTTACAGTGTTCGGTCCAAAGCGTGGAATGATGAACTTGACCCAACCAGCTTGGCCGAATCGGTACGCCAGTTCCACATGGGACGAATGACCACATTGTACTGGTTTTGGTGATCATTTATCATGGGCATCTGGCAAGAAATGGTAACGTGTTTTATCCAATAAGAACATTCATATGCCTCTATTTTGACCAATCCTAAACCTGTGTAGCTCTTCAGAGCGCAATGTAGCCACAGGGCCCGGCAGACGAAGCGACAGCCGCGTCTCACCGCTTCGACCTCGTGGGCAGGAAGACGCGACCATCCATCGCATACTCACTTGGCATACACATGCACCGTGCCATCGGCGAGCGTGAGCTGCCCTTTGCCGTTCAGCGCGACGTGGTTGTTCTCCCAGTCGCCGACAAAGCTGTCGCCGTTGGCGAAGAAGCCAATGCCGTGGCCATGGCGCGCGCCGTTGACCCACTGGCCATCGTAGAGATCTCCACTCGCATACTTGCACACGCCGTGGCCATGCGGGCGGCCCTTCACGCAATCGCCCGTGAACTTGCTGCCATCCGGGAAGAGAATCGTCCACTCACCGTCTAGCGGTTCATTGTTGACCCATGAGCCTTCTTTCGTGATACCCGTCGTTGGATGGTACAGCACACCGGCACCTTCGCGCACACCATTACGCCACTGGCCAGTGTAGCGCTCACCCGATGCGCTTGTCAAGGTCCCTTCTCCGTCGCGCGCGTCGTTCCGCCAGCTTCCAGAATACCTCGAGCCATCGGCAAAGGTAGCGTTGCCCGTACCATCGCGGCGCCCTTGCTTCCACTCACCGCTGTACTCTTCCTTCAACAAAGCAAATACTTGCTTCCCCATGCCGTGCTTTTGCCCATTCGCAAACTCGCCTTCGTACACGTTGCCTTCGGCGTCAATATACTTGCCAAATCCGTTGAACTGGTTCGCACTCCAGTAGCCGCTGTAGGTCTCACAACCTCGAATCACACAGTGGCCGTAGCCCGAGCGCATGTCGTACTCCCACTTCCCGTCGTAGATGAAATCCTTCATACCCGAAGTGAGCACACCGTTACCATGACGCTTGTCGTTTTGCCATTCGCCTTCGTATACGCTCCCCGTTGCTCGCTCTGTGAACACGCCATACCCGTGGCGCATTCGATTCTTAAATTCACCTTCGTACCGATCACCATTTGGAAACACAAACTCGTGCTTGCCTTGCTCTGGCGGCTTGAGCGATTTGTTGGAACCCCCACCAAAAACACCAGAGAGGGCCTTCTTTATCGGCACCGGTGACTTGGCAGACAACGGAACCTCCACAAACTTGGAAGGAGGACGCACGGGCTTCACGAAGGCGCTGTTGTTCCACTCACCTTCGAGCAGAGTACCGTCGATGTTTACGAGGACACCAAAGCCCTCGCGTAGACCATCTACCCACGAGCCTGAGTACGACGAGCCGTTGGCGTACTTGCAGACACCTTCTCCCCACGGACGGCCGCGACGACACTCTCCCGTGTATTTGTCGCCGTTTTGATACACAAGGAACCACGTGCCATCAACTTCGGCGTCCTTGCGCCACGTGCCTTCCTTGGTCGTGCCTGATTTCGCCGAGTAGTACGTGCCCTCACCATGACGATATCCTTTCCACCACTGTCCTTCGTATCGGTCGCCGTTGGCATACATGAGCATTCCGTTGCCGTGGCGTTTGCCATCCTGAAAGCTGCCAGAGTACTGTGTGCCGTCCACGTACTGTGCTGTACCCGTGCCGTGGAAACGCCCGGCGTGCCACTCACCCACAAACTGCTTCAGTCCACCAAACTCGTCCTCGGGCTGAGCGCGCTCAACTGTGAGCTTGCCGATCCCCTCTCGTACGCCGCGCTGCCACTCGCCATCATACACATCACCCTCAACGTTCGAGTAGACGCCCATACCGTGGAAACGGTTGTCGAGCCACTCACCGGCGTAGTTTTCGACGTTCTTGAGCGAGCTGTGGCCGCGCCCGCTGCGCATATCGTGCTTCCACTCGCCATCGTAGATGTATCCGCTGGCCTTGGAGCTGAGAATTCCTTTCCCATGGCGTTGATCATCGACCCAGTCGCCTTCGTACTGGTTCTTTGTCACGTACTCGATATAGACACCAAAGCCGTGGCGCTTGCCCTCCTTCCACTCGCCTTCGTACTCGTCGCCGTTTGGATATGTGTATGTCGCGCGGCCTTCATGGGGAGGCGGCCTGGTCGTGATGATTGTGGACCGCCTCCGCTCGACACGCCGTGTGCTGAGCCAACTATCAAAATTGTTCGTCTGCTGCCACGCGTGGACCCAAGGACGGCTGTACTCGGCAAAAAACTTGGCGTGTTCGCCGAACACGGGGGCAGCCAGGTCCTCGATACGCGAATAAATACTCGGGTTGTACGGGTCGCGAGGAGCCGCGTTGTTTTTGTTATCGTCGTCGCCGCTCTCCCCATTGAATACGCCCTTGTAGCCTTCCTCCAAAAAGTGTTCAAAGTAGGCCTGGAACTGCGCCAAGATCCAGTCCACATCCGGCTGGTTGGCTTGCACCTCGACCGTCGGCACTTTCCGTGAGGACTTGCGTCGTGTGAGCGCAATACGAGCGAGCTTGCCCGACGCCGTGCGCGCTGCTTGCGCAGCTTGACGGAAACTACTTGAGCGCCTGTTCGCTTCAGGAGTAGACACGACGGGGGCAGTACTTGCAGAAGAGCCCAGATTCCGTCCAAACCGCTCGGCCAGGCTGTCAGCAAACGCTGCCGTGGACGCACCAAACGCCAGTGCGTACTCACTCTTGATCGTCGGGTAGGTCACCAAGTGGTGGTTATCGAGGTCGACGATGAGATCCAGGTTGGCGTTGGGCTGCTTGGAGAGCAGTGGGTCACTTGAGCCCACGATGAAGCCGCTCGTGCCGTACACGGCCTCCACTTGGTCTTTCGTGAAGCACGGCTGCAGCAAAAAATCTTCGTTGAACAGATGAAAGGGCATGCCGTACCGCTTGAGCCGGTACACGACGGCTTGGATGGTTCGCGACGTAAACTCGGCATTGACCGACAGCACGCCCGGTAAAAGTGCGAGCAGCGCGAGCGTGGCCGACGAGGCGAGCGCCGGGTTGGTCGAGTAGCACATGACGCGCCCCTCGAGCAGGATCACGCGCAATATCGCGACAACGTCTTTGCCAAAACACTTGACGATGCTGACCACGGGCAGCCCGACATAGAGCTCGCGGTACGGCAGCTCGTGGAATGTGGCAGCGGTCGTGAGTTCGTGGAAAAACGCCTCGACGGGCTCGAAGCTCGCGAGCGCGCCGTCGCCGTTCGAGTGCGCAAACACTTTGGTCGCGAGCACCTGGAGCCGCTCTTTGAGGTACGCCTGGAACGGCACGTTGGAGAGCACGACGAGGAAACACACTTCTTGCTGCACGTAGAACGTGCGCGTGAACCGTGGGTCGGGCACGCCCACGCCTTGGAGCGTGAGAAACTTGGCGTGGTCCTTTGGCAGCTGGAAGAAAATGCCATGCTCGTGGTGGGGCGCGGTGCTTGCCGTCGTGGACGACGACGACGCTACGGACGCGCGGCCCGTGGGCAGCGGCGTCGGCGTGGCGTGGGTCCAGTCGCGGAAGCCCAGCGCGTCGCGGTTAAAGATCACTTCCTCTTCTTCTTCGCCGTCGTCGCCAAAGAGGTCGTCGTCGCCGTCGATCTCGAACGCGGCGTTCTCGGCCGCGGGCAGCGTCGGCGCCGCCTGGGTCGCGCGCAGCGACGCCACGAGGAGCTGTCCACACCGCAGGACGTCGGCGTGGGAGACGGCGCAGTGGAGCGCGTCGCTGGCGTGGAACCAGTCGACCTCGTCGCGGTGGAGCGTGTCCGTCAGCGAGTAGTGGCTGCAGCCGGGCGTCCACCGGTGCACGCGCACGACGCCGAGCGCGACCAGCGCCGGCGCGTCCATCCTCCGAAGAAAAAAAGCGGGCAAGAAATGACCCCCTCTTGGAGGGATTCGTCCATGACGTCCTTTGATTCGTCGAAATTACAGGTAAATTATCTGTGATTGGATGAAAATGCCCCTCAAGAGCTGCCCCCACAACCAAATGAGCGACTTCAACATGAGCAGCAGCGAGGATCTTCCCGCCAGGGGGCCCCCCTGTCGCTCCATGGGGATTGTTTGGTTCCCCCCCCCGCCCCCCTCCTCCTAAAGGGAAACCTTCCTCTCG
>JAADVT010000135.1:0-49481 GCA_023335895.1 Pythium rishiriense
AGCAGGCGGTATCTTCATATGGACACGAGGGACAAACGGACAAAGGGCTTGAGGGGACGACAGCGACGCTTAGAGACCCGACGACGGGGCGTCCTTGGACTTCTTGGCCTTGGAAACGCGCTCGTTACTGCTGCCCGAGGCCTTGCGCTTCTGGCCGGCCGACGGCGCCGGCGCCTGGACTTGTTGTTGTTGTTGTTGCTGCTGTGGCTGTGGCTGCTCCTGCTGCTGGAGAGGCGACTGGTGGTAGTTGAACGACGCGCTGTTGTCTGCGTGGTGCATCTGGTTCATCATGGCCGGGTGCTGCATCGGCGGTGCGAGGCCACGCGCGGGCGGGTACCCCTGCGGTGGGTACGCGGGCTGGTACATCTGCGAGTGCATGGCGTGCTGCGGCATCATCCCGTGGGGGGCCATCATCTGATGCTGCATCACAGGTTGGCCCATGGGCACGGTCGGCGAGCTTTGGCTGGTCTGGGTGGGCTTCATGTACAGTGGGTTCGCGTCGAGACCCGTGGACGCCTTGCGCTTCTGGCGCGCGAGCACACGGCTCGAGCCGACCTCAAAGGCGGTCGACATGCCCGAGCCAATGCAGGCGTAGTAGCGGCGCTCGCCCGACATGACCAGCACAAAGGCCTCAAACTGGACGTAATACTTGACGTTGCGGCGCTTGCACTTGCCCTGGGTCATGTCCTCAGTGTACTTCCACACCTTGGGCTTGAACTCGTAGCAGGCCGTGTTGCCGTCCTGTTGCACGAAGTCCGGAAGGCGCTCGCCCGTGATCCACTGGTCCTTCATGCTGTCCATGACGTCGGGCTCGACCATGCGGCCGAGCATGCACTCGCGGATCACGGCCTCCTCAAAGGCCACGGGCACGTTCTCGAGCGAGTGGACGCGGCCCAAGATCAGGATGTCGTCGAACGACACGCTGCTGTTGAGCGTGACCTCGGTGATGAGGCTGCCTCGGCACTTGCCCCACATAAAGTCGTGCTGCTTGAGGTCTTCGATCTTGATAGACGAGTAGTCGCCAAAGACCTTGCAGGACGGGAAGCACTGCAAGTTGCGGCGGCCGTTGCGCCAGTACTTGGACTTGAGCGGCGTCTTGACCTTGATCACGGCCTCCTGGCTCGCGCCGCCGGGCGCGGCCACGGGCGTCGGCGCATAGTCCACGGGGCCGTGCGGGCTGTACGACTGCGGCTCGCGCTCGCCCGCGGCTTCCTTCTTGAGGCCTTGCGTGTCGAGCAGCGGCGGGAACGAGTGGTGGGCCGTGCTCGTGTGGTGGTTCATCGTGGCCATCGGCGCGCTCGCGGCGTACAGGTGGGTCGGCATGGTGGCCGCGTGGGCCTGGAAGTGGGCCGACGGTCCCTCGGGCATGGCGTGGTACGCGCGGTCGTACGCCGGCTGGTGGTACGCGCGGTCTTCGACGCTCTTGGGCGGGTGCACGTGCTGGCTCTCGTAGACCGACGGGTGCGGCGAGTGGGCGCTGTAGCTGCCCGGGTACGACGGCGCGCCGGCGTACCGGTCGTCGCCCTTGCGCAGGCCCATGTACTCAAAGGGCAGCGGGTCCGCGAGCGCATAGTCGTCCGGGGCGGCCTGCGGCTTGGGCGGCTGGTACTGCGCGTACGCGTGGGGCGGCGGCAGCGAGCCGTACGCCGACGCGTAGTGTTGCTGCTGCTGTTGCATGGCAGCGGCGTGGTGGTCGGCGTAGGCCGCGGGCACGGCGCGCGGCGGCGCGGCCGTGTTGATGCTCGGCGGGCGCTTGGCGGCCGACGTGGCAGGCGGCGCGCTGGTCACGGCGTCGCCGTGGTACGTGGGCTGCGAGTAGAGTTGCTGGAGCGTCATGCCCACGGGCATGCTTCCTCGGGGGGGGGCGTGTGGGGGTGGGTGGGATCCAGTCGCGCAATGCGTCCGGAGTTTCCTTTTTTGGTTTTGTTGGTTGTTGGTCGGGAGGGAGACTCACGTTCGTGGGCCGCGCCGAGGTGCGTCCAACTGTGCCGGGTGGAGGGGAATCGGAAAGTGGCGCTCTGTTCTGCTGGATTTGCCGGATGTGCAGACGAAGATCGACCGAGAGGCCCCTCTGTGGACTGGCCGACGAACGAGCTGGGGGGGGGGCTGAAATGGCGAAGGGACCCACGGGTGTTCCTTGAACACGAAAGGCCCCCAAGAGTGGCACTAGTCACCGGGACACACCGGCGGGCGCGGCACAAAAAACGCCTGCGCGTGGGGAGGAGCGGTCCTTTGGATTGTGGATGCGATTCCAACACCATTCCTCCCCATCGACCACGTCCCAGCCGGATCCAAAGAGCAGCAAGCTGCCCCAGCCAAAGTGGCCTTTCTACGGGACCGTGGTCCCTTTGGCAGACGGCGTTCGGCGAGTTTCTTTTCCCCCAACTGGCTCACGCCAGTCACAGAAGGGAAATCCACGCCTCCACATCGCCCGTCCCCCAAAAAAGAGAGCCAACGGCAATCGAGTCTCGTTTCGACAAGGCCTCACCCACGTTGGAGAAAAAAACCACAACCAACGGTGGGATGGGCGTCTCCGAGGACGCGTAGAAACGAGGCTCCATTAGGCGTCGCGCCAATCAAAGGACTGCAACTCTTTGATCTGCACAGTGGGCCTTTCCCACCCTAACCCTCCCACTCTTGTGATGGATTGAAGAACAGACAGGGCGCCGGGATCCATGGAACACGCAACCTGATAAATGCGCCTCACACGTGGTTGAGCCAGACCAGACTGTGACAGCAGGAGCGCGCGCTCCTCCAAGCACAGGGGAGGATTGGCATCCATGGCAGAACTCAACGCTTTGATGACTGTTTATATCCCTGCTATCACAAGAGATCAAACTTCTCTTCTTTACATTTGGACATATAGCAAGCTTAGTTTTAGGGCCGTGGCGTTCGCCACACATGTCAAGCGGACAACCACTTGAGTCACGATCGTGGAATAGGATCCTGCTCCATGGGTGAGTTTGTTCAATTTTGTCTGGGGAGGTTAGGTGCGGGAACCGTGCAAAAATCGAGATGGAACGTCCAAACGCTGGGCACGTCGACCCGTCTGTCGATTACTGCCCAGCCTATGGGCGAAGTGATTAGCCATATGGTTCAATCCGTAGGCAGCGGGCATAGTGGGAGTTTTTGGGAGATTGGTCGCCAGTTCCCGAGCAGTTTACATCAAGGGTTCACTAGTGGCGAATCACCACATTGACCGGTGCTGAACCCCGCAACTCCAAGAGTTCAGCCACAGTAGCACCAAAGTGGACATTCGAACTCGTTACCCCACGTACAGTGCAGCACTCCACACTAGGAGTCGTCGCCAAGGGCAACTGTGGACTGTAGTACTGTACGCGCGTCAGCTCGAAAACAATTTGGTTTGGTGGCACGAATCGTTGAAAATCCACTGCAAACAATTTGCACAACAATACCGCGGGTGTTGGAATGCAGAGGAGCTGCTGCGGTGCAAGGTTTACTTTTCCCTTGGACGGAAGGTGAAGGGTCAAGGCGCAACCCACCAACCCCATCCAAATCACACGAGGGAGGGGCCAAAACTCACAATTACAGCCAAGCACGCCAGCAGCTTCGGCGGGTGGACATAAAAAAGCGTGCCTGGAAATCAGAGCTGGAGTGGGGTGCAACTGCTGTTTTCGTGCAGAGGCGGGGCGTGTCCCTCTCGCGTCGTGCGATCGTGATGGCGCGCCAGGGGCTCGTTCGTTCCATGGTGACGTGCCCTGCCATCCAAACCTTTTCCAAGACGAAACACGGCAAAAACCCGTCGTGCGGGAGGGGAAACCCCAGTCGACACTCACCCTGGTGTGAGATTCGACCGGGAAGATCGGCCCGATCGGACGGTCTCCCCCAGAAACGTGGCGGGTGGGTGCATGCAGGCTCCAACCGGCACTGCCATGCCATGGTGCTGATCGATGTGATGGCCAGCCGGCTCATTCGTGATGAACGTTACGGCCCGACTGATCCAGGGGCCTGACATGATGATCAGTCGGTAGTCAGACCTGTCCGTATGGCCAATCACGGCGGTTTTGGTGGAGAGGCGGCGTCTCCTGGGTCCATCCTTGTGATGCAAGCTTCCGTCGCAAAGTGGGATCCAGATTCGGGACGACTTTTCCCGGAGAGTCGGTGCGGTGACAGCATAGCAGTCTTCCTCGCGGCGTCGATCGCCTCGTTTCGATTCGATCTGGTCTGGCTAGAGGATCCGGACGGACGCCACGGGTCCTGCCTGGTCCGGACTCTGGACGAGTGGTCCAGAGATCGACCGCTCTCCGGAACGCCTCCAGACGAGCTTTCCAGAACAAGGATCCAAAATCAGTGTGCCAGCGCACTGGAGGTCATGTATTCAAGAACGGCAATGGCCGACGGGCGTGAACGATGGCAGCTTGCCTTTGAGGGGACACCTGATGCAAACGTGGTGCTTCTGGTCGAATAAGTTACGTGGCGGTGGGTGGATGCGGTGTCCAGAAGATAATGGTGGGAGATACTACCCTGTGGATATGTGGCACCAAGCAAGAGTGTCAAGTGCTGTCGCGCGCTAGTTGGACGGGCGAGTGGGACGCAACTTACTGTAGATGGCGGTGAGACAGAGGATCTGTCGCGGCGTCATTTTTCAGTCGACGCGAGCATCGCGGCCTTGAACTCCTGGATCTCGCGCTCACGGCGCTCGGCCTCCTCGCGCAATTCCTGGCGGCGCTTGGCCTCCATTTCCTCCACCTCGACCAAGTGGATGCGGTGGTACATCGAGTTAATCGGCATGTCCTCGAAATTCACGGGCGTCTTGGGTGGCGACGTGGGTACCGGAGACCGTGCCGGCACCTGGTCGTGGGCTGACACGGAGGCAGCGTCGCGAGGCTCGTGGACAATTTCGATGGGTGGAAGAAGAGACGCCGCCTCTGTGGTCTTCATCACCGCACCGGCCGTCTCCTCCGCTGGTCGTACGGTCTCGTGGTCGATCTGATTGTTGTCTTCGACCTCAACCGTGATGGCCACGCAGTCCTTGTTCTCGGACCCATGGTCCGAGCGCTCGATCGCGTAGCCGTCTCCGCGGTCCATGAGCATGGTGCTCGGCGCCTCGTGTGCCGTCGTCACCGCCGCGGCGACATCGTCGTACACCGGAAGCGTCGCGCTCACGGGACGTTCGCCGGCCTCGACGCCGATCTTCTCGGTCGACGCGTACACATTATAGCTCGACAAGTCGGCGCGGTTCGCGGCCTTGTGCTTGGACGGACAGCACCCCATCGTTGTGGCTCAACGGTTCCGCGAGGGGCTCTGATTCCAACGGGTCGTTTTTTTGCAGAAACGAGGAACAAAAAGGGAAGGGGGGCAGTTCGATGCGGGGGGTGGGCTCCCTAGGCCGTGCGCTCCATCCGCGGACGCGCGTGCGAGAGGGAAGCGAGTGCGGAATGCCGTGGACGGCGATGCTACCGTGGTGGCCGGTCCTGGTCACCCGCTTGGGCTTTTCTTGGCGGCAAAAAGGGTGCACTTCAACACGACCCTCGTCCACTCTTGCGTCCACTATGGACTGCCCCCTTCGGCCAATCCCATCGTCGGATTGGTGGACATGTCATTGTATCGAACATGATAGTGACATGTAGGTTCGCATCTCGTTTCTTTCTTTTTCGTGTTTTTTTTGTTCACTTTTGTCATTCCCCCAGGAACAATGCGACGCCGGCCAGCACCCAGCGCGCGTGGTCGCCGCCGATGGGCAGCGCGATCTCGACGAGCATGCGCTCTCGGTTGGTCGCGTAGTACAGCGGCACCTTGATGCAGCTCTCCTTGGAGTAGATCTCCTCGGCGTCGTCGCGCGCGTAGGCCACAAAGCACGGCGGCACGGGCACGAGTTCCTGGGCGTCGGCGATCGCCTCGACGAGGGTCCCGCCCTCGAACGACGCGCCCTGGAGCAGCAGGTGCGTGATCTCGAACCACTCGAGCCGCGAGCCCGTGGTCTTGTCTTTTTCCCAGCACGAGAGCAGCTTCATGCCGTCCATCGAGCACTGGAGCGCGCGCGCCGACTGCTGCCGGAGCGCGTTGAGGAACGTGCCCGGGTGGAGCAGCTCGGACAGGTCGAGCCCGCGCGCGAGCAGCCGGCCCGAGCCCGAGGCCTCGAGCCACTCGAGCAGCGCGCGCCGGCGCACCGCGAGCGACCGCAGCCACGTCTGCGCGCTGTCGCTGGCGTCCCACTGGGCGCTCCACTCGCGCGGCACGAGCCCCTTCAAGAGCGCCGACCCGACCGTCTGGATCGCCGGTGTCAGCAGGCCCGTGCCGTAGATGACTTTTTTTAGCCCCTGGAGGCTCTGGTGGACCTGCGCGATCAGCGCGTGGGCAAACTCGTTCTCGAGCGCCACGAACGCGTCGGCCGGCGCCAAGGTCGTCAAGTGTTTCGTCGCGGGGCTCGCGGCGCTCTCGAGCGACAGCGTGGCCGTCCACTTGGACCAGCTCTCGAGCAGCGGACCGAGCTGCGCGCGCCACTTTTCGCGGTCAAATTTGTCGCCTTGTTCTTCGCTGGCCGAGAGCATCTTGAGCTGCGCGATGACCTCGCTCGAAAGCGTGCGCTGCATGGACCGCTCGATGTTGTCGGGCAGCCCAAAGACCGCCGGCGCGTCGCTGTCCGGGAGGCGGTCGATGAGCTCCACAAAGTCGGCGTGCTGCGTGGACTGGGGCATCTTGATGCCACGCAAAAGACTCGTTTGGCCCGAGAGCAACTCGCTGCTAAAGTATTCGCTGATGTTGCACCGCAGGACGCGCAAGTCGTACGGATTGTCGACGCGGCCGCCGTAGATCGCGTTCTCCATGAGACCATGGAGCGTCGCCCAGTCGATGCCCCCACCTCGTTCCGACGAGCCGCTCGAGGTCTTGCAGCCGAGCTCGATCACGTTCGTGCCCGCGCGGAAGTCGCCAAACGAGAACTCGTAAAACTTGGTCCAGCCTTGAGGGATGTACGTGCGACGCTCCTGTAGAAGCGCATGAAAAAACGCCAGCAAGAACAGCAACTGGGCGCGCGGCAGCGACCCCTTGGCGATAAACTGCGGGTTCCACGCAGCGTACGTGCGCTGCAAGTTTTTCTTCAAGCCCGGCGGCGACTCGAACGTGATCTTGATGGACTGTTCAAGCAGCACCAGCGGAAACGAGTCGTGCGGCTCGGTGGTGAGCCACAGGCGGAATTTCGGGCTGGACTGCAAGATGTTGATCTCCTTCTCCAAGACCGGCAGCCAAGCGACCACCAGGTGCAAGTTTTGGAGACACAGCCACTCACCGTGCTCGCTTGCGGAGCGCAACAGCTTGAGCGCTTTCTCTTGCTGCCCCCCACCCATGGCGACTTCGAAATAGTGGTCGCGTCCGACAACAGCCGTGGCAACTTCCTCCAGCTCTTTCGACGGGTCAGCACCGGCAGTCGTCATCAGCAGTACGGGCGTCACATGGGTGGCCTCATCGAGAGCGATGGCCTTGAAGTCAAGCGGAGGCGGTGTCAACGATTTTAGCGACATCACTCCACAAATGAACTGGATAATCGCGCTCTGAAGACGGTCCGGACGCAGCGCCTGCACGACCAGCAGCTTCTGGAACGCTGAGAGTCCCCCGCCAGAACTGGACTTCTCCATCTTAGCGTGGAAGGCCTGCTCACACTCCGGGGACTTGGACCACCGGATCCATAGATCGGTGCTGTCGAACTTGCACTGCTGTGCGAGTCGTGGTAGGGTTTCCACGAGCCGTGTAAACGCTTCTTTGCGCTCAGGCGACGCCCACTCTGGCAGCGCGACACTCGACTTCTCACTGCTGCTCACAGCGTCGCCACAAAACACTTCGTACTCGTTCTTATCGAAGCATTCGAAATGCATGCCGTGTACGAGATGCATGCCAAACATGGGTCGGTGTTCCTTGAAAAGCGCGCGGCCTACAAACATGAGAACCTTGTACTCGAGAATTGGAATCAGTCGGTTGATACGGTCACGCGTATTTGCAGACTCCATCTTCGTGCCAAGCGTTGACTTGAAAAGGCCAAGGAAGCTCGCCAGCGAGAATCGGTACATGTGGTTCACAGCACTTAGCTGCTTCACCAGGAAGAACATCTTCGCACCTTCATGGGCAAAAGGTCGGTAAGTGTCTCGTTTCTCATCAAGCTCTTCGGATTTCTTCGCGGACCGCTCTAGGGCTTGCTCAATCTCGGCACTTGTGGCTTTCGTCTTGGTGAGCGACTCGATGAGAATGACATTCTCAAGGATATCACCTTCCGACGTCGCCAACGCCTCCACTAGCTTCTTTTCGAGAGTGGCTAGCTGTACTTTGCAGTCTTCTTCCTGCTTCAGTAACTCGCTCTTCTCCTGTTCAAGCGCTGGCTGCTCGTGCTGAATCGTCACGCCAAGGAGTTGACCTTCCAGACCAGATTTGGTCACAGTGAAATTAACGACGTTTACAATCGCGAGGGCATCCGGTGCTAGCGGTGGAGAAGGATTGCGCGTGACGAGGAAGAGTCGGAAGTTCTCGTTGTAATCAACGATCTTGTCGCCCAACGCGACAATGTATCGTGGGCCTTGGTGGATCAAATCTTTCCGAACCAGTGGGTACAAATACGGCTCGACAGTGTCCACTTCAAGGATGACGAGGGTGCGGCCAAAACGAACAGCCTGTTCCACGGTGTTGACAAACCTTGAATCCTGAGCTTGCAGCAGGGTCAGAGGACGCGTCGTGTCTTTTTCAAGCTCAGCCTTCAACCACGCAGTGGATGCGCTAGCTGGATCGATGATGAATGGGCACCGCTCAGCACATGAATTGACAACTACGAGTGCGTTCTCCATCGACAGGTTGTCCGCTGGCAGACCCATGCTCTTCCAAGTCAACAACTCGCTCTCAGTGCTCATCAATTTCCGGTACTCGAAGCTTCGCGACGACGAAGAAGAGGATAGCTCCAGCATATCACGCTCCCACTCTTTGGTGATCGTTTCGCGCACATCCTCTGAGCACTTGCCCAAGAACGTCGTAAACGCGGCGGCTAGCAGCATGCGCATCGGAAGGTCCGACTGACGAAGCTCCAAGTCCTTAACCTGTTCTGACCAACGCTTTTGCTCGCCGCTCAACTTGGAAAGCAAGCCTTGAGCTTTGTTGAGCGTGCTCTCGGCTCGCTCCAAGCCGAAACGTAGCTTCTCCGCTTCTGCAGTCTTTTCCGCGAACTGTGTCTTCATGTGTGCCACCTTTTTGTCGATCTTGGCCAGGTCTTCTTCGTACTGATGAAGTTTCTGCTGCGACGTTTCAAGAGATCGTTTTGCCTCCGCTAGATCGGCCTCCAGCGGCTCGATCTTGTTTAGCACCATCGAATATTTTAAGTTTGCCTTCACCCAAGTGGCTAGAGGGGCCGCGGCAACACTCACTCGCGTGATTGTCTCATGGTCGAAGGAAGAAGCCTTATTCTTCACGAGCTTGCTGACAGCCTTTGAAATATCACCTGTGATACGGTGAGCGTCGTAGTTCAAGATATCTTCCTTCACACCTCGGTTGCCCAGGAACTTCTTCATGGAGTTCCACGATGTATCTTGAATGCCCAACAACATGAGGACAGCGGACAGCACGTCGTGGATCGGCTCTGGGGGCATCTTGAGCGATCTAATTTCGTTGATATTGTCGCTCTTGATGTTACCCACGGCTTCTTTGGCGGACTGCAAGATGGGAGTGATCTCGCTCAATTCGTTCTCGATCTCTTTCTTACGGGCAGTGGTCGCTTTCTCGGCCTCGGCAAGCTGCTTTTTAAGCTGCTCTACGTTACTACGGTTCGTCGCTGCGCGATCAAGTGCCTTCTGGATCTCCTCCATCGCTGTATCAGCTGCGACCTGGGCTTCGCCGAGCTCTTGTTTCTTGATTCTCGCGTTACGACTAAGCTCGTCGACAGTCGTTGCCGCCTCTTCAAGTTTGCTCAGACCACTCTTCAGGTGGTTGATTTCTTGTTGCACTTGCTTCGATTTCGCCTCAAACAAGGTTCTCCAGGTACCTAGGAATCCGACAAACTCGCGTGGGGTCGCCCCTCCAGAAAGCGCTCGTTTGCACGTCTCGTAGACACTTGTGATGAGTGGCATCGTCTTTGGAAGGATATCTACCAAGTCAGATCCGTTCAGCAGCATTTCCGGGATCTTCTTCATGCTCTGGGACGACCACTCGCCCATCCAGACGATCGAGCACCGCGTGTACAACGCTGGATTGCTCTCGCAGCGCATCAAGAACTGTGGGTGACGCGAATCCATGCCGAGAACAACGTGAACGTATTGACATACACGCGATACGAAAAAGTCGTACACCGTTTTGATGTTGGAGCTGCTCGACGAGGATCCGATCGCGTCGAGCATCTTCTCCTTGAGCGGTGAGATGAGGGGCTCAATCTCCTCGTGGGTGTACAGCCCGGGAACTTCACCCGAGCTCAGCAACGAGTTGGTGATTTCGAGAATTGAGTCATCCTGCGCAAAGTGGTGGTCTTCGAGGTACAATACGTAGTGCTGCCCCTCCACGCCGGCTTTGACCAGGATACTCTTGAGATCATTCCGAAAGCACGCGGCGTCATACTGCCGGGTGGCACTTGGTGTGAAGAAGGTGTAGCTCAGCATATAAGAGACCAACGTCGCCGCGGAGCGTCGTCCCACACCTGAATTGCCCACAAGTAGCATTGATCCACCGGGCTCTGAGATGACACGTTCCACAACGGCAAGATGGTCGAGAATCTCATCGAAGAGAAGCATGTGGAGATCCTTCTCCTCACGTTCGTACAACGTCATGCCTTGTGTGATGACCTGGCTAAAGTCCTCACTGACGATGCGGACCAATGGTGCTGCCGCCGCTGGACCTTCTCCTGCATCTGCTCCGCCAGGTTTACGACCATTCAACGAGCTGAAGAAAACGTCTTGCAGCTTGGCGCTGTGGCGCCACTGCTGCTTGAGCACCAGGTTCACGATACCGTCAAACTTTGCAACGCTTTCTTCGTCGACGAGACGATCCCGGAAGAGACGGCGACCTTCATACGCGACAATGTCGAGCACGTCGTCGTTCGCCAGGTCATAGCGAATGAGGGCAAAGACCCACTTGGTCAAGTCACGCGGTGTAAAAAGGTAGTGGCGGTGATCATCAACAGTGAACTTGTTTTTTGTTGCGTCGAAGATCTCAACGATGGACCGCGCAAGTTTATCTCGGTTGTCACGACCGTCACGCCAGGTAGAAGCCACGGATGGGTCGTTGAATACGGCTTCCAGGAATGTGGAGTACACAACCTGGAGCTCGTCTGACGATGGGTAATCCATGTATGCCACCCGCACGATAGCGGTAAAGCGCGTCGACAGAGGATGGCGACCGACGGTCGTTGCTGCATTCATGCTTGCGACGATCTGCACTTTGTCAATGCCCAAGAACTCGAGGTGCTGATCGTAAAAGCCGTTGAAAGTCAGCAATTGTTGCAAGAACGCGATGAGCATACAGGTGTCGTATTCGTCTGGTTTGGGCAAGTTGATGTCTTTCAAGTAAAGCACTAGCCGTTCGCAGTCGCGAGGTCGATACACTCGACCGGCGGTGGTCGAGAACAGTGAGCAGCACTGAGCTATCTTATGAATGATGTGATCAGCCGTCGTCTGTGAGTTGCAGTGCAGCACTGTCACATTCACGTTCTTGGTGGTGCGGAACGCTTGGCGGATTAGCATGTTTTTGCCGCAACCTTCTGGACCGACGAGAATGAATGGCTCCATGTTCTCCACCCACGGCTCAATTGTCTTCAGGCCACGCTGTACCGATATCGTGGGTACCACAGCATCTTGGCAAGCCGCCAAGTCGCTGCGATCCAGCTTCCCGTCCATTGATCCATACGTGTCACGTTTGGTCTCATACGAGTGGAACACGGATCCAACGCAGTAGCAGTCGAGTGGTGAGCCCATGTCTGGCGGCCGCTCGCTCGACATCATGAACATGGCTTTGGCGAACGATGTTCGGTTGACGACAGATAAATTAGCGCCAAGACCCCGGATCATCGCGACGACAAACTCGGACCGCGAAGTCGCCGTCGCAACGTGGCTCAGCCCGTTCAAGATCGTACCCACGGTGGTCGTGTCGACAATCAAATCGAACTTGTTGAGCTCTTCGAGTGCCTTGGTAAACAGCTCGTCGATCCAGTTTCGGAGATTGGTGCGTCGGTCCTCGGGCTGCGACAGCAGCCACTTGCTCACGAGGCGCTGGACGTCGACGTCTTCGTCGGACAAGAAGATCATACCCATGCGTGAAATGGTCGCCGGCGATGCGAACCGCAAGTCGTGAGTTTCAAACACAAAGTTCACGTTTGGGCCGAAGTTGATACGCTCGCCGTTGGGAAGCGTGAGCAGGTGGTTGTCATCGAGCACCGAGTTTAGCGACTCGATCCACTCTGGATCCACGTCGCCATCACAAATGATCCACGACCGCACTGTTTCCGGCTCCTTGACAACTTTGCGTGCCGCGTCAGTGAGCACACCATCTGACCACTCGCGCGTGTCAAGGTCCATGTGGCCCAGAAGCCGCTCGCGCGGCATGGATTTTGGGTTCATCACATGGGTCTTGACGAGCTGTCCACACTTTATCAGGGCTGCCTGTAGGATCTGCCAAACGGCCGACTTGCCACTTCCTGACGGACCCACAACGACGCAGCCCATGCGCTGGTCGAGTGATTCTTTCAGCTGCAGCATCTTGCGGATCTGGAGCTCGTCCACTTGAAGGAAAAAGGGTTTTGCTACCATAACTTCACGGATAGCCTCGGCCAACTTACCACCTTCAAGATCCGCCGACTTGACGCCAGGAAACACGTCGCCAATAAGTGCCAAGAATCGCGCAGAGTCGACGAATGTGAGCTTAGACAGTGTGTTGATGCGCACAGCCTTGATCAACACCTCAGTCTCCTGTGCCGGCGTCATACGCTCGGCGTTCTCGCCACTCTCCGCGAGCTCCTTTTTCGCCGAGGAGAGCAACTTCCCTGCCGTGTTGAGCACAGCCTTGAGCGCTCGCAAGCCCCAGTCGTAGTGCTGCTGCTGAGAAAGCAGTTGACCCGACAGGGAGTACAACGATACGACTTTCGACGCAATGTCTTTCGCTTCGCTAAAGCCTTCCGAATACAGAATGACTTCTGCGATGAGGTTGTTGTCGGGCCGGCCCATGGCGACAGGACGGAAGAGAGCTTTCAAGTTATCGGGCAGCTTGGAACGACCGCCGTAGCCCTTACCAGCCGGGTTCAGCGTCACAAAGATACCAGCATTGAAGTCGACGTCAACGTCGCGGTTGAGTAGCTTGATGTGCTTAGTGCGATCTTTGATCGCGTCCTGGATCACTTGGATCTGTTGCGAAATCGCTGACAGCTGGTCCTCTTTCAATCGGTTGAATTCATCGAAGCACCCCCACGCACCGCACTTGACGAGACCGATGAAGATACGCCCCATGGACTGGAAGTCGATGCCTTCGTCACAGTTGAACACGAGGACTTGGCGACCAAACTGTCCGCCAAGCGCCTTGACGGACTCGGTCTTTCCCGTGCCCGCAGGGCCGTACGGGTTGCCGCCGAAGCCCATGTGCATGCCCTGCGTGAGCGTCAAGTAACACTTGTCGGTCAGTGGCGTGTGGACGAGCTTGGGTGCGTTGCCCTGGTACTCGTACGTGTAGTCGAACGTCGCGTCGTTCATCTTGATCACGGCGCGCTGGTCTTTGCCGTCGAGGTAGAACCGTAGCTGCTTCTGCCAGATCCAGTCTTTGACTGAGTTGCAGTTCTCGTGGAGCAACTGGTCGCACACGTCGATGTGGTGCACGAGGTCGAGCACGAGCGCTTTGACTTTGAGGCTCATGAGCGGCTCGGTGGTGAGATCCAGCGATGTGAGCTCGCGCAACGTGTCCTGGAGCGACCTCTTGAGGTCGCTGACTCCGCCGTTCTTGATCGCGTCCTCGGCCTGTTGGCAAAAGCGGATCTGCTCGGCGAGACACAGCACTTGGGATGGGAACTGCGTGTAGTCTGGCGCCTTGCTGGCCACACACTGCGCGACGAGCACGCGGATCGTGCGTCGCATCTCCTCGGTGAACAGTTCAAGCCACTCCTCGACCTGGTTCGTGACCTGCACGGGCTTTTGGAGCGTCACTTTTTCGTTAGCGGCGCTACACATCGCGACGATCTGGTCTTTCTGCTCGGAGAACTCGACTCGGTACACGCCCTGATAGAGCTTCTTGAGGTGACTCTGAATCACGGCTGGGTTTTGCGACTGACCGAGAATCTCGAGCAAGTCCTCGTCGCCGATGAAGTAGAACCGCGGCATACGCGAGCGTTTCTCCTCGAGGAAGTCGGCCAAAGCCTTTTGGCAACGCTCGAGCTGGTCAACCATGACCGCGAGTCGGTCTAGCAACTTGGGGAAAAGCATATCGTCGGCCAAGTTGAAGAGCATCGGATCGCTCTCCAGCGTGGTCATGATCTGCACAAACTCCTTGTCCACGTTGTGGAACCGGCCTTGCTCGGACGGGAGCGCGCCTTTGGAGAAAATGGGCTCCAGGAAGACCCACTTGCGCTGGATTATGTTGAGCTGCGTGAGTGCTTGGTCGAGCAGCGCCATCTTTTCTTCGTACTGCTTGGCCTCTTGCTCAAATGGTTTAAAGAATTGCGAGTCTTTGAGCGACGCGAGCAGTGACTGGTTGTCCCCGAGCTCGAGTGTGATCTCCTTCCAGTCTTTGATGATACACACGCGCCGCCCGTCGTGGACGTGCTCAAGCAGCGAAAGCTTGGCCGCGCCAGTCCAGCCACGCAGCTCCTTGAGCGCGTCGCGGATCGTGACTTCGCCCTGCGCACGCGCGTGGAGCCCCTTGACGAACTGCAGCATCTGCGGCGTCTCGAGCGCATCGATCCGGTCGAGAAAGTGGCCCAGCGTGAGCGCGGCTGTGCGCACCTCGCGAGGCATGCCCAGTCGCAGCAAGAGCTCCGTCCAGTGGTCTTCTTTGAACGGCTCGCCACGGCACAGCTTGAGCGCGGGCATGGCGCGCTTCACGTGGGTCGTAAACTCCTGGATCTTTTCGAGCACGATCGAGCCAGCGCCCTTGGCGGCCGCGCTCGCCTTGGCCGCGTCGACCCACTTCTGCGCGCAGTCTTGGAGCGCAAACATGTTGGCTGAGAACGTGATCCAATCCTGAGCAGCCATGGCACGGATCTCGTCGCGGAACTGCCGATAGGTCGTCCAGTTCTTGTCGAGCGCGTCAACGTCAGCGTCGAGTACATCGAGTCCGTCAAAGCTCGGCTCGGCCATATTGAACGCCGCGCAGTTCTCGGTCAGCGTTTTGCTCTTGTCTTTGAGCACCGCGAGCTTGTCGCGCCACTCGTCCATGGCCGTGTAGATTTGCTGGAGGTCGCTGTCCTGCCACGACGAAACCTCGACAGGCCGCAGCGCCTGCCAGCGCTGGCGGAACTTGTCGATCTCGACGTTGCACTCGACGACCTGCGCCTCCAGCTCACCCTTGAGGTTTTCACGGGACTCCTCGATCATGTCGTTGAAGGCCTCGAGCGCGATCTCAAAGTTTTCCCACCGCGTCGGCAGCTGCGCGAGCCGGCGCTCAAGCTCATCCATGTTCGCAGTCGCACTGGTCGTGCCCACCAGCGTCGCGACGAGCAGCGCCTTCTTCTTCCCGGCCTTGTCGTAGTGGCTCTGCATAGCGCTGCGCTTGGCGTCGATCTCTTTCCACTCGACCTGCGCATGGCTGATTTCCGAGATCGAGTGCGGCCGTGTGTTGAGCTTGACCATCGCGGCCTCGACAAACTCGTCTACGCAGCGGATGTGTTCGAGCGTGGACCGGAAGAGCGACTCGAGCAGCGCGTTCTGGAAACGCTGCATGTGGTTCCGCAGTACGTCTTTGAATTTCGTGAGCGACACAAGGATGCAGTCGATCTTGACAAAGTCGGCGATTTTGTCGGCCTCTTTGCGCTTGGCCTTGAGCGTCTTGAAGTTGAGCTCCCAGTCGGCAGGCTCCTGGAGCGCGCTTTCCAGGAGCGCCTCGTCGCCTGCCTGGCTGCTGTCATTGCCCGGCAGCTTGGTGACGACGCTCCAAGGCTCGTACTCGTACAGCAGCATCTCGACTTTGAAGAAGAGCTGCTCGCAAGTCGCGTACACCGAGACCAGGTTCTGGGCGTTGGCATCGCACATGGTGGCAAACACTTTCTTGTTGCCAAACCCTGGGAACCGGTTGGGCCGCGCGACGAACGTCTTGAGCGCCTTGTAGTACTTGGTGCGCAGCTCCTCGACGGGCGGGTCCAGCGCAAGGGTCAGTCCAGCGTTGGTGGCGTGGCTGGCGTTGCCGCTCTTGGGGAACACGAGCTCCGTGCGGATCTCCTTGACGTCGGGCAAGTTCTCGTGGAGCATCTCGAGCCCGAGCTGGTAGCCGCTCTCGAGCACTTTGTAGAGCTGGTGGTCCCAGAAGAGCAGCCACTGGGTGTCTTTGTTCTCGTATTTTTTCGAGAGCACGGCCACGCTTTTCTTGATTTCGTCCCAGCGGGCCTTCCACTTGTCGGGGCTGCGCAGCAAGTCGACGTCCATGAGCGCGACAAACTCGTCGCTCATCTTGCTGTGGGCGTGCTTGAGCCGACGGATCTCGGCCGTGAGCTTATCGGACTCCTCCTGGAGCTGGGTGACATAGTCGTTGCACTCGTCGAGGTTGCTCCACGTCACGGGCTTTTGCTTGTCGCGGTTCTTGCTGGCGTGTTCGGGGCCTTGCACGATCTCGTCGAAGCGCATGAGCGACTTGAGCAGCATGGGCTTTTGCTCGGGGATGATTTCTCTGCCCAGGTTGTTGTAGGTGTTGGCCACTTTTTTCAGCGTCACGCCAAAGCGGTAGTACTTTTCGGCGTCCTCGACGATGCGGCGCACGTCGTCGGGCACCCACGCGAGCTTGGCGGTGGCTACGGCCGCCGTGTCGCCGCCTCGCGACGCCGCGTTGCGGTGCTGCTGCGCGCGGTGCTGGGCCGAGATCTCGGTGAGCTGCCGCACGTCGCGGAGCAGCGTCACGAGGAACTCGCTGAAGTTGACCACGAGCGAGCCCTCGTCAAAGTACATGAGCTTGCCGCTGATGCGGAGCGCCGCGCCGCTGTCCTTCTTGAGCTGCGCCTTGATGTCGGCCTGCCAGTCCACGACTTTGTCCATGAGCAGCTCGTGGATGGCCGTTTCGAGCTTGTCGGCCTTGTCGTGGAGCGCGCGGAACGCCGGGAGGTCGCCGAGCACGAGCCGCGCGAGCCGGCCCACTTCGGCCACGCGCATGAACAGGATGTGGCACCACACGATCACGTTGACGTTGGGGCTCAGCATCTTGCCGACGTGGAGCGCCTTGCCTGACGAGGACGGCGACGAGCGGGTCTCAAAATCGCTTTGGAGCTGGTCGAGGTGGGCGACGAGCTGCGTGAGCAGCGTGTCGCGCTCGCTCGCGAGCGCCGTGGCCAGCGACGGCCGAGCGAGCAGGTTGCCGTACCGCTGGAGCAGCCGCACGGCGCGGCCACGGGGGCCGCCCCCCGTGGTCGCGTTGATCTGGTCGCGCAGCACGGCGCCGACTTGGGCCTCGAGCGGGCCCAGCCGGGCCTCGAAGGCCGCGACCGCGCGCTTCCACTGGGCGTCCGAGTACGGGTTGTAGTAGAGCGGCTGGAGCCCCTGGAAGGGCGCAAACACGGCCGCCGTGGCCGTGGCGTCCGCCGACGGCGGCAGCAGCGACGCGAGCTCCTCGTACGCGCCGCGGAGCCTTGCGACCTCGTCGATCCGCATCGCGATGCTGCGCAGCATCGCGCCCTGGGTCGACTTGGGGCCTTCCCACTTGTGTTCGTCCAGGTAGGGCCAGTCGGTGCCCGTGAGCGCGTCGATGGCGGCGATCCACTTGTCGCAGAGCTCACTGAGCTTTTCGAGCAGCGCCTTGACGTCGGCGAACGCGCCCGTCCAGAGGTCGAGCGCCTTGGTGCGCGCGAGGATAAACGTGTTGAGCGCGACGCCCACGAGCCCGAGCACGTGGTCCATCCGCGCCTGTGGGAAGGGCGGGGCGCTGCCTAGGGGCTTGCGCCACACGTCGTCGAGGACCTCTTTGGTCTCGTCGAGCAGCTCGCCCATCTCGTCGACGCTCAGCGCCTCGAGCGTCGCGTAGCGCTGCTGGACCGAGTCGAACGCGTCGCTAAACTTGCGCGCGCGCGAGGCGTTGCGGTGGTGGTCGCTCGCCCAAAAGGCAAACTCGTCGGCGAGGGTCGCGATGCCCATGAGCGCCGCGGGCGAGCCCTCGTCGACTTTGGCCGACGGCACGCCCGCGAGCGTGGCGCCGAGTCCGGTTTCGAGCTCGAGCAGAGCGTCTTTGAGCTTGGGCGAGAGCCCGGCCGCCGTCGCGTCCTGGCGGAGCAACAGCGGCGCGTACACGTGGTGGAGGCTCTGGAAGAGGCTGCGCAGCGGCGCGCGCGCGCTCAGCGCCGTGAGCGCCACGTTGGTCGCCATGTTCTCGGGCGTGAGCGGCTGCGCAAGCTGCTTGACGAACACGGCCTCGCACAGCGGCGGTCCGGCGCTGGCTTGGGGGTTGTTGTCGTCGTCGGCCGTGGCCGACAGCTGGGTCGCCAGCACGACCCACTCGTCGCGCTTGGCGTCGTCGCCTGCGAACCGCCGCGCGAGCAACACAGCGCACTGTGGGTCGTCGAGGAACGCGCTGAGCGCGGCCTTGGACGCCGCGTCGCGGACCTGCGCGCGGCGGCCCCAGAGGCAGCCCAGCAGCGCCGTCACGTACGTGCGGCGCTCGTCGTGGTTGTTGTCCTCGCGGTCGCCCATGGCCCGGACTCGGAGGCAAACGACACTGACCAAGGAAGGAAGGACACGGACAAATGGTGATTCCAAAGCGGCGGCGCGCGAAGCGTCACACGACGGGGGAAGGATCGGTGTGGTGTGGTGTGGTGGACACGAGACGATCGGTGGTGAGACCGTGTATCCAACATGGATACATCAGGGGGTGTTTTCAACACATCCATACAAAAAGCAAGTCATTTCGGGGTGTATGAAACATAACGATGGTTTCCAACACCAACTTCAACTTGAACTTGTCCATTTGGCCGAGCGTTGTGGCCCACCCCACAACAATGGAAACGGAATGGGCTCGGAGGCCCCCCTACGCAGAGGTCTTCGCTGCATTTGGATTGCGATCACCGGCAGCTCGGTGGACGGGTATGCCACGTTGTATTTTTGAACCAGTCACGTTGCATGCCTCGGACGGGGGGCGTTGATAGCTGAGTGCCCCATGGTTCGTGGACACTCGCTGATGATGGTGTCCAAGCTCTCAGTCTTCCAAACTCTCAAGCCAGTACACTCGTAGCAGCTTCTATCGTGCTCTTTCTACGTTGTGTCTATCTTGATCCACTCCCCGTTAAACGGTCCGAGCCGTCGCACGCTTTTGTCTCGGAATAGATCCAGCTCGAGCGTTTTCCAAAGTTCGCTCAACCGGCACCCGAAGTGGAATGGAGACGCGCGAGCATGGCATCGCGATTGCCGTCCAGCAAGAGCGTGGCGGTATAGGCCATGGCACGGACGTGATGAGCGAGATCGCGAGCTGCTCGGAGGAGCTACGTGCCTTGTGCGGCGACTATGCGAGGAGATGGAGCGACGCAGAGGACTCCGATGGTGAGACCGACACCCACTCTGCCGCTGAAATCGCAAGCGAATGTCTAGCGCTTTTAGAGAGCCTGAGTGTTGGTGGCGGCGACGACACGGACGGCGAAGGCGGGGGCGACGCCGAATCGACGGCGTTGTCACCTGTCCGCTCGCAGTCTTCGGAGATAGCCTTACTTCGTGAAATCAACGACCTCGGGAGCGAATTGGAGGCGTTGATGACGGCACTGAGTTCGTCTGCTCACCAAGACCACAGCGCGGCTGCCGATATTGTAACCGCTGAAAGCAACCACGCGCTCAACGAAGAACCTGGGTCGGTTTGCACGAGCCCGAAGATGGCAGCGCTAACGAGGCGACTTGAACAGCGCCCCACGACGCAGCGAATGCTCGTCCACACAGCCCTTCGCCGACACAAGTCGTTCCCGCTTGGGCTTCAATCGCATTTGTCTTCCCTGCGCAGAAAATCTCGAAGTGACAGTGGTCGTGCCCAGACCACAAAATCCGCAACGCGCGAGCTTCTAAGCGACGCAGCGTTTTGGCGCCAGTACCAGAGTAAGAGTTTTCAGCGCCATCTCACGCGCCAGTCACAGGCACGGGCGATCCAGCAGCGAGAGAAAGAGAACGAGAACAAGGCGATCGAATATCGATACCGTCGCGTACCCAAGCCATGCTACCCCCTCGCCAAGACCAGAATCCAGCGTGGGCTCAACGACAAAGTGGCGACACCGGCAGAAATCGCACAGGATCGGGTCAGTTCTGAGCAGCGGAAGAAGTCCTATGCCAAGCGATTTCAAACATCGAGCAGCGACGCGGAGGAAGATGACGCACCGAGAGAAAGTGGCCTGCTATGTGGAGTGTATCTTCACGGCAAGCGGCGCTCCCACGGGATGCTGTACCTAACGTGTACCTCACTTGACCAACTCAAAATGCGCGTCGCAAACAAGTTCTCACTAGCGCAGCCCGTGGTCAATCTCTACCGAGAACAAGTCGCAACAGACTCCCGCGGTACACGTCAACGCAAGTATCTCCATCGGGTGGTTCGATTCGACGAGCTTCGTGACGGCGACCTATTGTGTGCAACGACAGATGGATACGACGACATGGCAATTCTGTGTGCGTGGATGAAAAAACGACAGCAGTTGATCCATAACTACAAGAGTCCTCCAACGTCCCAAGACTCACAACCCACAAAGACTGAAACGACTTATCCACCAGAACCCGTTTCGAAAATGGAGAGGAAAGATACTCTCACGTACAAGAAGCCACCGCCTCCACCACAAGTGAAACTTTGGGATGAAAACGGCCGCCTCGTCAGTATTTCCCACAAGCTGCCGCTTGATGAATGAGGCCAGATCAACATTTTCTACACACTCTGGATCCCTCCCTTGCGGTCGTCTTCATCGCGTTCCTTTGTCTCCTCTTCAAGAGTGGGCGAAAAGGGATCATCGTTCAGGTGCGACGGCGACGAACTGTGGATAGCAGTTGATGTCGGCGTGAATTCGAACGTGCTTTCGCCTGTGGTCTTGTCAGTTGACACCGGGACCTTGCCCTTGAGATACATGTAGTCGTTGTATGCCTGGTCATTGCAAGTGATGGGTTAGTCCTGAGACGCGTGAAATCGAAACTGTTCCGAACACTCACGTTGCGGTATTTCCGGTGAATGACGAGGATGCCGACCATGAGCAATAGAATCACGAACGCCACGACCGAAATTGCCGCGTAAGCAGTGTACAGTGCTTGGGTATCGAGGACGATGTCCGAACACGTTGTTACCGGCACGGATTCTGGCTGCATTCCACCGTAGCACGGCTGGGTTCGCGAATATGAAACTGATTGTGTGCCTCCAGAGCAGGTAGTCTTCGCCTCAGTGAAGAAGGACGCATCGCAGATGGGACAGGCGTACGCAGTCCGCCATTCTAAGGAAATACTGCAGCTGTCTTCGTCTCGCTTCGTTCCAGTTGGGCGATCAGGTGTACCTAGAGTACAGCGTTAGCTTGTGATGCCACTAACGACGTTTCAACAAGACAACTACGTACCAGCCTTCAAATCACACACAAACTGGAGTATTGTAGAAGCTGCACGGCCATTCTTGCAAGGCGTACCACCTGTATAGGTCACTTTCACGCCCGTACCATTCGTAGCGGGGTCAATTGCAAGCACGTTGCCGCCGCTTGTCACCTTCCATTGCTGTTCAGCACGCATAAAGTTAGCTCCAAAGAATCATGCCATCTCAATCATGGGACTCTTACCGGTGGCACCGAGCATTGAACTTCACCGTAGCGTCCACTGTTTTGCTTGAACAGACCACCAGCGTCTTTTGGGTTCATGAGGCTGAACAAAAGTACAAACGGACGATCTGCATCCGTGTCAACGAGCTCCTCGGCAACTTGACCCTTGATGTCCTCTTTCCACTTGCTGCTTACCGGGCGGAAGAGACCATTGAGCCCAGTCGTGAGTGCATCAACCTGGAACGCGCGAGCTGGTGAAACTGGCCCAGTCTCGACAAGCCCAGTAGTCCAGGCAGACCCCGAATCCATCTCATCGAAAGCCCCATCCATATCGTCATCAAACGCATCATCCCAACCGAACGTTGATAGGTTTCCCCAGACGAGAGACTGAAGCAGCTCGATATTGTAGCGGAATGTCAATTGCGAAGAAGTGTTTGTCGAAGACGCGTTAACAGTGAGAGTAACGGGTGGCGTGCACGACTTCGCACCTTCGCTGCTAAATGTGTTGGCACCACACGGCTCACACTTCGTCGCTCCATCACTAGACCACGTATTGGCTGGACACTTCTCGCACACGGTCATTTCGTCGGTATCAGCGGCGAATGTACCGGCGGGACACATCTTGCATCCTGAGAATTCACTGGAGTGTATGGCCTGGAATCCTGGTGCACACTTCGCGCAAGAAACACCAGCACCTTCCTCAGTGCCTTCAAATCGTAAAAACAAGAGCTTGGCCTCGATTCCGCGCGCAGCTTTGGGGCTCGTGGTTCGAAGCACCAAGCGGAACTGCTTGGGAACAGGTGTCGTGATGTCAAACTCAAAACCTTCTGTCGCTGTACCGTTAGCCCCACCATTGGTCAAATGTAGGATCTGCTCGTTCACGCCATCTCCATCAGCATCCACCCTGTCGTCTGCCGACGTCACGTCATTATCATCGTCGTCGTCACCATCTCCAGCAATCTCCTTCCAACTCTTGTCCTTAGTTGAAGCGGAGGAGTCTTCAACCTCTATCTCAAGCCACGCACGCCCACCATCAGTCTCGAAAGTCGGCACGTTCTGAAGTGCGTACATGATCTCCATCTTCCCACTGTGGACGTAGGTGACGTTGAAGGGTAGTGGAAAACGGGTCGAATCGGTGAGTGGGCCATGACGGAGAGCATCCCAAGAGAACACAGGTCCATCACGTGTGAGCTTCCAACCTGCAGCCTTAGCAGCGTCCACGTCAATTATCGACGGCCATTGGCTCCATCCTGTGGCGGTTCCTCTTCCAAAAGCCAAGTCATTGACCACGACCCGCCCGGCTGGGCACTTCTCACACTTGGTACCACCAACCAAACGCTCTCCAGTAGGGCACTTCTCGCAAACACCATCCTCGTTCGGCTTGTACCCTTTTTCACACTCGTCGCATCCAACGGCGATCTTGGGGCTCGGTAAAGGGGTCGCTCCGGGCAGATCCGTTTGACACGTGCGAGGCTCGCTCCAAGCGAACGTAATGTTTCGCTTCCCGTCCACGCACTTGGTGAACGTCTCAACCACGTCGTCCCCTGAGCACGGCCGGCGGCTCACGCAGGCATCAAGACCGATCGATCCCTTTGGCGAAAAAGTGTTCTTCGGGCACGCATAGCACGCAAAGTCGAGTTCACTATCGGACCGCGGCGCAGCGTACTCGTTCTCGTTACAGAACGCACAGAGCGAACCACCTGTCATGGTCGTGTCGCTGCCACACGCATGGCAGTACGTGTCCGAATAGGACGTGCCTACGAGCTCAATGACCTTGATGAACGCTTTATCCTCGCCTTCGTCTCCGTTGAAATCTTTCGTGTAATCCCACACAAACGTATGCGCACCGGCTGGAACATCGTACACCGCTTCTTTCCAACCGTCACTGCGGGACACGATCTCTAGCTTTGTCTGATCATCGACGCCGAATACGAGACCGTCGTACGGCGGTTCCGCGTCGACTCTGTACTTGAATGTGATGCTTCCGTTGCGCACGAAAGTCGCACTGATGCGCAATGACGAAAAGAGCCGCGCAGCCTCGAACCGGTCGAGGATATCGCTGTTGTCGCCCGACTCGATCATCGAGCCGTCGGGCGTGGGCTTCCACGGGTGGCAGTTGCTCTGCCACTCATTCGTAAACAGGTTGCGCGTAATACACTCGGCTCGGATCTACATACACGCGACACCATAATGAGCACCCACGCGTCCTCGCCCCCGCTGTGGAATAGACAGCACCACCGTACGTCAATGGGCAGCGGCGTGGACCAGGCCTTGGTGCGCTGCGAGAAGAGCTTGCCGCCGCCGAGCGAGTACTTGCCCCGCGGACACTTTTCGCAACCCGACACGGGCGTATCCCCCGAGAAGCTAGCACACAATCTGTCGTGAGTGTTTCATCCCCAAGCAACCACCACACCGCGACGTCAACCCACTTGGCGCCGAGAAAGTAGCCCTTGTCGCACACCACGTCGCACCGCAGTCCGTGGACGGGCGCTGCACACAGACAGGAAACCATCGCGTCAGTCCATACACACACCCATATATATATACACACACAGAGGAAACACGTACGCTTGGCGACGACCGAGGCGTTGCCGCTCGCGCACGTCTGCGGCTCGTCGGTGTAGTAGAACAGCGACCGCGTGTTGTCCACGCACTCGGAGAAGCCGTAGCGGAAGACCCCGTCGACGAGTGGCGCGTCATCTTCCGCAGTGGCCGAGGCGACCGCAGCCGCCGTGAGCAGCGCGGCCATGCGCCACGGGTGCCGCATCATCACCATCTTGCTTGCCTCTTGCGTTATGAGACATCATGGGAAGGGAGGGGGAGGGGAAAGAATGATCACCGACGGTCACTATCCGTCGAGGGAAGAACTTGTGCTTAGCGACAGTTTGCTTCTAAAAGCCAGGGACGAGAGAGAACCGGAGCGAGTGGCGGATTATCCGGCTCCCCTGGAAGGTTGCGCAGTGCTGCGGGGCCTTCGAGGCAGCGGATTATCCGGATGCTCTTGCCGGATTTTCTCGTCCGTTTTCTACGCGTGGTATGTAGATATGCAGGAATAGAGGGTAGACAGTACCCCTCGATGAGAGATGGCTACACGAAGTGCTGCCCGTGGAGCGACTTGACAATCGTGAGGAGGTCGCGCAGCACGCCCGTAGCGCTCGCAGTGGCGCCCGTTCCGGAGCCTTTGAGTACGAGCGGTCGCGGTTGGTACCCGTTGGTCAAAAAGCCGAACGCGATCTCGTCGTGGGTCGCGAAGAACGCCGCGTGGTCCTCGTCCACGAGCTGCGGCGCGATGCGCGCGTTGATGTGCGGGAACGCCGACAGGTCGATGGTCGCGACAAAGCGCAGCCGCGTGCGGCTCGCGACAGCCTTCTCGTAGAACTTTTGGTGGAAAATGTCGTCGTACGTCTTGATGCCGTCGACAATGTCGTCCACCGACATGGCGCGCGACCACGCGACCGCGTCGAGCACGTGGGCCGGCACGAGCGGCTCAATCTCAATGTCGCGCAGCTCGAGCCGCACGCCGAGCGCACGAGCGAGCACGATGATCTTGGCTGCCATATCGCGGCCCGAGAGGTCTTCGCGCGGGTCGCGCTCACAAAACCCGTGCAGCAGCGCTTCGCGGACGGCCTGGGAAAGTTTCTTGCCGCGCATCACCTCGTTCGTCACGAAGCCCATCGAGCCGCTGAGAGACGCTGAGATGCGCTGGACGCGGTCGCCCGTGCGCAAACTGTTGCCCAGCGTGTCGACCACGGGCACCGACGCGCCGATCGTCGAAGTATACATGAGAAACGTGCGCCCACTCTTGCGCGCCCCGCTAGTCGCTACGCTCTCGCGCGACTGGGTCTTTGGGAGTGTACTGACCGCACGCGCGTTCGACACTACGACGTGGATACCGCGCTCGATGCAGCGCATGTACAGCTCCTGTGTCGCAACTTGGCCTGAGCAGTCGATGAGGATCGGGATGGGCAATTCCTGGATCGCGTCCAGCTGCTCGTTCGACGGGGCACCGCCGTAGGGCGTACCATCGCTGGCACTGGATGGGATCTCCGAGAAGACGCGGTCGGGGCTGATGCCGCTGGTGATGGTTTGTGCCAGTTCATCCCACGTGAAACCTTCGCGCTTGTACAGGAATCCGCAGCTTCGTGAGCCGAAGCCGACAATACGCACGACGACCTTGTGGTGATGGCGGTACAGATCAGCCTGTTTCTGCAGCTGCTGGAGTACCTCTAGTGTGATCTGTTTATCATCAAAAGCACGCAGGTACATGCATTAGGCACCGTACTGCACCCCCTAGAAACGACGAGACCACGTACCCGATTGCAACCTAGTAGAACGACATTGCTGACAAGGTAGTCGACGTTGAACGCATCATGTACGCGCCGAACGGCGACTTTCGTGTCGCGGCCGTGGATCACACAGCTCAGCGAGCGCGTACTCGTGCCCTGACCCACAGCGAGCACTTCGATGTTGGCGTCGGCAAGAGCCGCAAAAAACTTGGTCTGGTTGAATGGGACCTTGGAGAAATCTTCGGCGACGATTGAAAGCATGGTCACAGGTGACTGCGCGTTCACAGGATCCACTTCTTCATTCTCGAGCTCCGTTTGCAGCTCCGCGTTGATTGCCGTTGACGCTACCGGCAGCATCGCCACGGGAATGACCACACTGATAGCCTGGCCGTGTGCCCCTCGGATCGACAGCCAAACGGGAATCTTCTGATCCTCGAGCACCTTGGTGATTCGCGCGCCGATGTTTTCTTGTGCGTTCTGGCTCCCATCCTGGAGAATCCGCGTGCGCACTTCGAGGATGGCGAGGTTCTCCAGCGACGTCGTACAGGTCTCGGGCTTGCCGGTGTTGTCCGCGCCGCTGATGTAGGTACCGTGGCCGTTCGGGTCCATGGTATTACGAATCAGCATCGTGACACCGCCGTGGATGAGCGGCACCATGGTGCGCGCGTGGAACATGCGCGTTCCGTAGACGGCGAGCTCGAGTGCTTCGTGGTGATTGAGATGGGACAACGCAACCGCACGCTCAACAATACGCGGGTCCGCCGTCATGACACCAGAAATGTCCGTGTTGATGACGACGTAGTCGGCCTGCAGGGCGGCACCAACAAGCGTCGCCGTGTAGTCCGAACCGTTCCGCCCGAGTGTCGTCGTGCGGCCGTTGCGTGCCTTGCCGATAAAGCCCGTGATTACGGGCAAACGATCCCCCCACTGTGACGCGAGCTGCTGAAGCTTGCTCTTGGACTCGTCGAAAAAGACTTTGGCGCACCCAAACGAGTCGTCCGTCGTGACCCAGTCGCGAGCGTCAACGAAGAACGCGTCCACGCCTGCCTTCGTCAGGAGGCGCTGCATGACAAAAGAACCACCAAAATCCCATGAGAAACTGCACAATATCATCATCCCAATGCGGATCTATCGTACCGCAACGATCTGTGCGCTCATCCGCTCGCCAAACGACAGCACTGTGTCGAGCGCTGCGCTGGTCTTCTCTTGCAGCAAGCAAATACCAAAGAGCAGCTCACGCAGCGGCTTAAAGAACTCGACGACGAGTGTCGTCATGTCCTCGATGTCGCCGCTCGCACCCGTCTCCTTTTGGATGAGCCGCTGCGTCTCGTGGGCGTTCTCGATGGAGAGCGCCACAAGGTCGTCGACAACTTTGAGCGCGGCCTGGTCGTCGCCCCGAGCCGCGGCGTCGACCGCGTCCAAAAGGAAGTCGGTCGTGTCCCCCATCGCCGACACCACGACCGCGTGGATGCGCGCGCGCTCCTCGCGTACGATGCGCACGAGCCCACACAGCCGCGAAGGGCTGCCCACGGAGGTGCCGCCAAACTTGTAGATGTTGCGCTTGCCCGTGCGGTGGTCCAGATCCGTGCGCGGCGCCGCGGCGTCTCCGCCATCGAGCGAGAGTGCCGGGATCGCGGGCACACCCCACGACGAGCCGATCAGCGTGGACGGCGACGTGCAGTCCATGGCACCAGACGGAACGAGCAGAGCGCGCGGCTGAGGATGAGAAGGCAAATGGCTCTGCGGCGCGGAAACGAGCATGCACCTGCTCGAGATCATGGCGCAATCGCCTTGCTGCACTTTCTAGATTTTGATTGGCCGATGGCTCAAGATGGCTTTTAATTGGTTGATAATGTGCAAGTCGACCTTGTCATTGGCTAAAACTAAGGATAGCATGTTATGCGACGTGTGAGCAGAGAGAAAATGAAGCGAGGCTTCCACTGTCCCCCATAAAAGCGCGTGCCGTTTTGAAGTGGAGGCGAGCACGCGCGTGCCAGCGCCCGTCTCATCCGAGCCGCTTTGCCTTGCCTTGCAGTACCCTTTAGACCCCAAGGTGGATCCGCCGACGAGTGCGCTGTCATTCCCAGAAACGCAGTATGGCTGCTACACCTCGCACGCGCGCCTGGTTCGCCCACATTGGCATTGTCGTCGCTGCGGAGTTTGCCGCCGAATCTGCGCGCGGACTCGTGCTGCCAACGCTGTTTGCGTACGCCGAGCGTCTTGGGGGCAACCTCAGCTTCGTGGCGCTGCTCACAGCGCTGTTCAGCGCCGGGCGGTTCGTGTCGACGCTTGCTTTCGGCTGGCTCAGCGATCGTGTCTCCTTCAAGAATCTCTACGTCGCCAGCGCAGCCTTTGCAATAGTAGGGAATCTGTTGTACGTGCTACCATATTCGCCTCACATCCACTGCAAGGCGCTGCTGTGCATGAGTCGCTTTCTCGTCGGTATCGGCGCGGGCAACCGCAGCGTCTGCCGCGCTAACGTTGCCGCGCTCACCCGCATGGACCAACGAACCTCGTACTTCGCGATGCTCGCAACCGTAGTCTTTCTCGCGTACGCGCTCACACCCGGATTAGGGGGCGTCTTTGGTGATGTGGACGTTCGGGTCGCCGGCTCTGAGCTTGTCCGCTTCAACAGCCTCACGGCACCTGGGTTCGTCCTCGTGGGTCTCAATTTCGTCACGATTGTGCTTGTTACAGCTTTCTACGATAGCTCCGTGACACGCAGCGACGCACCCACACCGTCGAAGACAATGAGCACGTCATACGACAGTCATACAAACACGACAAACCCAACTTCACCGCTATCCAAACTCATGACGCGAAGAGGCATTCTGGTGTTCATCTTGCTCAACGTCAGTGTGCGCGGCATGCTGTCCATTTTTGAGACCATCAACGTGCCTTTGTACCTGAAGGCGACAGAGGACTTGATGTCATCACGTGGAATAAACCAGGTATTCGTGCCGTCTGTAACATGGATTGCCCGCTCGGAATTCACGTCAGGGCGGAAGCTTCTCCTAGCAGCCTCACCGGACGCAATCAGCGGCGCGTCACAATTTTACTTGACCATTGGATTGTTTGGACTCATCTCGTACGCCGCTGTGCTCCAGTGGGGTGGTCGTGATAGCCGTATCTCGGACGTGGGCTTACTGGGCTTTGCGTTCTTCATGCTTCTGCTTGGGAACGGTGTTCTCGTTGCTCTGGCCAAGCTATTCGTGTCGGGTTCACGAGACACAACCGAGCAATTTCAGTTGCTCGTCATCGCGGAGATCTTGATCTGGAGCATTGGTTCACCCGTCGCGTCGGCTGTGATCGTACCTGCGTTTTCGAAAGTGCTTGGGACAAAGCCTCAGGGCTCGCTCATGGGATTGTTCGGGGCGTCAGCATCTATCGCGCGGATCGCGATGCCTCTCATTGCGAGTGCGCTGTCTTCATGGGAGCTGGTGTTCTTCGTCAACATCAGCATTTGCGTCGTGTCTATCGTCGCATTGGTCGCTTATCTCACCACAAAGCGTCGACACGGCAGGATCACTTACAAGAAAGAAGTCTGGCAAGCCGAGTGCGTGTAGGCTGAGTGACCCGACACCAAAATCCCATAAGGGTATTCACGGCACAAGGCATTCATCCTATTTATTCACTCAGAAGATAGTGGTGGCGATGGCAAGCTCTCGCCTCGAGTTGCGCATTGCTCCGATCGCTGGACGAAAGTACGCCCCACTAAACGACACATCCAGCAGTGGTGCTGCCCCTTTCATCGACGTACTGGAGAACGAGCTCGATCCGCGGTCACCACTCTTCCCATTACACGCGTCGTTTCGCGGATGCTGCTACAATGCCTCGACGCGGATCTTGCTCGTGTGTGACCCACTCGCATGCTGTGTGCGCACGTTTGATATTGAGATCCGCAGCGACACGGAAATGCTTGTACTCCCGCGTGGCCAAATCGGCGAGCGCGGCAGTGGCGCAGGCAAGTTCCAGTATCCGGTCGCTGTGGACGTGAATTCTCGTGGCGAGATCGCCGTGGCCGACTTCAAGCTCAACCGTGTTGCGTTCTTCACCGGCAGCGGCAGCGCGCTCCACTACTTCGGCAAGACCGGCCCAAATAGAGGCGAGTTTCGCGGTGTGATCGATCTCAAGTTCACGGCGCTGGGCCACGTCGCGGTCGTCGACAACGAGAACCACCGCGTTCAGGTTATGACCACGACCGGTGGGCTCGTATCAGTCATTGGGCGCCAGGGTGGTCTGCGCGGCGAGTTATCTTTCCCGTGCGCTGTGGATATTGCGCGCAACGGCGATTTACTTGTGTGTGACGGCGGTAACAAGCGCATCCAGCGCTTCAGCGCCAAAGGCAAATGGCTTGCGATGTGGGGTAGCACACGCGACCGAGTGAGTACCATCGCTCCTCCAGGAACACCCCAATACGACGCAAATGGGTTGCCGATCGTCGTGTCGCCTCTTCGGTCCGTTTTTGAGACGCCTTGCGACGTGCTCGTTGGTGTCAATAACGAAGTGTTCGTATGTGACGCGGGGCGACAGGAGGTTTTGGTTTTTAATGACGCCGGTACATGTCTTCATACCGTGCCGATACCCCAAAGGCCGTTGTGGAGCCCCATTGCTCTGTGTTGTGTGCGCAACTCGCTTTTGGTGACGGTGCGCAGCACGCCTTATCCGTTGTCCCCGGTCATTTCAACTCCTACGTGGTCGTCTCCGCCATTGCAAGAACCACCGAGCGCGCACAAATTTGTCATCGTGCCGCCAGCTGAGAAGATCCCAACGGGCAAACTCACACTGTGGCCGTGGGCGACGTTGCTCGAGATGATCTCATTCTTGACCTACGCCGACGCTTTGCAGATCAGGCTGGTCAACCACGTATGCCACCGCGCGTGCCGTGTACTGCGGAATCAATGGCGGCTTTTCCCACTCATGCCGGGCCGTGCATCCATCGTCAAGTACAATAAGACCCAGCAAGCCGCCACGGGTCGTGTTGCCGTCGTTGAGGCCTTCAACAAGTGGGGGTTGCGTATCTTCAAGCCGGCGAACCGCATCCGTCGCCATGTGATGGACTTTGACGCGGGCTTCCGCTGCGCTGTGAGTGCGCTCTTCGGGCCCATGTTCTTTTACCAGCACGAATTTTTGCTGCGCGAAAGCTTCTGCTTCTACGCGGCGTACACCGATAAACCCGAGATCGACGAGGCAGCTTTCACTGAGATCGTCACGCAGATCGAAGAAGTGCGGGCGGGCTTCTTGAGCTGGTCCCAGTGCCCCTCGCTGTCCCACCTCGCGAAACTCCCGGCCATTCGAGTCGCCACTTTGCGTGACGACGACACGACCCAGCCACACCACGCAAGTATCGTGGACAAGCTCAAACTCGTGGAGAACGCGCAGCAGCACCAGCTCGCGCGGCTTCTCTCGCGCCTGCAGCAGCTGTGATATCTCCGGATCTCGTGAGGAAACGTCCGCGCGTATTTCCAGTCTTTCTCCGAAGACCATTTCTCTAGGGATCGGTCATGCATTCTGCATTTCTTTTGGTCTAGCACACCCAACTATGAAGCTCACCGCGACGGTGCTCATCGTCGCCGCTGTGCTCGGCTCGCTTGTGGCTGGTAAATACAGCGCGCACATTCCTCACCCGAAATCCCGTACTCGTCACTCTTACCATGTCTCTCCTGGGAATCAGCCGATCGCATCGGTGAGCTGCCTGCACACCAGCTCCGAGGCACGCGTGACGACTCGCTTGACGCGTCGATCGTGCCGGACGCGATACTCGGCTCGACGCGCTCGAAGAGCCGGCTGGTCGCCGTGTCGACGGCGGACGACGACGCGGCCGTGATGACGACCCACGCCAAGACGATGTCGCTCTTTGGTGGCGGTGACGTGGTCCCGACACACGGTGCGTCGGCCGTGCGCTCGGACGCCACGGGCGACAAGGCAGCCATGACCGCGACGAGCGCCACGGCCGTGCGTACCGAGGGCCCGGACAACTAAGCCAACGATGCGTTCATCGCGCCGACACTTTATCCATTTTCACCTGCAAGGATTTTTTCTCCATAAGCAAACAACTTCACTGTCACTATCTTTCGTATCCCCCTCCCAATGACACTATGCCCTCTGCTTTACCCGTCGATGATTGGCCGAATGCGACCAAGAAGGTGACATTGGCCAATCAGCGACGCGGGACGCAATTGGCTCTCCCCTAACCGCTTGTTATCTGTGCTGTTTCTCTGTTGTGTCCCAAGTCCGGTTTGTGCCCCTGGAGAAAGAAAAACCCACACACGAAACAAACACGGGTCGCTCTCACTTTATTCTTTTTGCAGCGAACCTCCTTCACAATAATTATTTTGATCCTTCACTCTTTGACGTATTTTATCGTAATTCGCATTAACAAATGGTCGTGGCGTTCGCCCCCGCCGTGGTGAAGTTTCCCTTTTGCCTGCGGGGGTGATCCTGTGGACCGGCGACTCGGCCCCCGCCCCTGGCCGCCAAAGGGAAACCGGAAGAGAACGCCGCGACCAACCTGCGCGCCATGTCGCTCTTCGCGTCCATGGCCGACGACAACAGCGTCTGGTCCAAGGGCAGCTCGCTCTTCAACATCTCGAGCCCGCTCAACGACCTGCTCGAGACCGACAGCTTCACGCTCGAGCAGGTGCTCGAGGAGGACGAGCTCATCCAGGAGGTCAAGACACGCAACACCAAGCTGCTCGAATTGTACGATACCATGAAAAGGGGGAGAGAGAGGAAAACACGTGTACTCTAACCGGTGGGGGGGAATTGGTGATTCGTAGTCTGGCGCAGGACGACGTAGTGCAGAAGCTGGTCGAGTATGTGGTCCAGACGCCGCCCGCGGACGCCGACGAGCTGCGCGCGCTCAAGTACCCGTACATGGCGTGCGAAGTGATCAGCTGCGACATCACGAGCATCACCGAGACGCTCGCGTGCGGCCGCGACGGCAAGATCGTCGAGTCGCTGTTTGAGTTTCTGAACGGCCCGGCGCCGCTGGACCCGCGCCTCGCCGGCTACTTTGAGAAGATCATGTCGATGCTCATGGTGCGCAAGCCGCAGGAGATGACGACGCTCATGAACAAGCACGCGGAGACGCTGCTCCAGGGCTTCATCACGCACGCGCAGTCGTTCTCGATCGCCGAGCTGCTCAAGCGCTTGCTGCAGCCGTACCACAATGGTGGGTACGCTCGCGACGACCGCCCAGTCTGTGCGTATCGTTTCTCACGCCAGGCGGCTTCTGTGTTGTTGTAGATTACATGGACGATATGATGGACTTTCCCGGCCTCTCGGCGGGCTTCCCGCCGTCCAACTCGTGGTACGGCTCGGGCCCTGACGACGACGATGCCTCGGTGGGTACACCGACCTCGGCCGGCCAGAAGGTGCTCTCGTGGCAGTCTGACACGGCAGTTGTCGACAAGCTGATTGGAAACTTGGCGCCGACTAAGGCCGACGGCAGCGCCGTCGATAGTGACGTCCACAAGCACTCGGCGGATGTGCTCGTGGACATTATCCACTGTGGCACACGCGCGCAGCAGAACGACCCGTCGTCGCCGACCTCACAGAGCGCGCCGGCGTCGTTTGCGCTGCTCGATTACTTGGAGACCAAGGACGTTGTCGAGAAGATCCTCGACTTGGCCGTTCCCCCCGCAGGAGCCACTTTTGTGGCCTCGTCGATGACGTCGGCGCTGTCGGTGCTGTGCGCGCTGCTCTCGCGACACACGAACCCTCGGTACTCGGCTACCGAAGAACTCCCGGCGACCGTTGCGTGTACCCTCGCGCGATTGCCGCAGATTTGCGCGACGCTGCGCGCTGACGACCACGATGCCGGAACCATCCGCAACCAGCGATTCCAGGAAGTACCGCGCTTGGGCCTGCGTCGATTGAAGCTCGTTGGTCTCGTCGTTTTGCTCATGCAGACCAAGTACAACCTTGTTGATGCGGGACTGCTGAACGAGAATGCTGTGGACATCTGTCTCGACCTCTTCTTCAAGTTTGAGTCTGTCAACATGCTCCATGCTGATGTTGAGAGCATGGTGGTTGGTATCCTCGAGAGCGGCGGCCCGGATTTGCTGACGGCGCTCATCAAGAACGCGCGCCTGCTGGATCGTATCGTGGAAGCTCACGAGAAGAACGACGAGGCGCTGAAGCAGCAGCCCCGTGGATTCTCGTTGGGCTTCGTTGGTCACTTGCACCGCATCTGCAACATGATCATCTCGCTAACCGAGGATATCAAGGGTGAGGCTGGAAGTGAGGCACGCCAATCGTTGAACGACTTGACCCACGCTGACACGGTGATCGAAATGCTGGAAGAGAACAAAGAGCTGTGGAAAAAGTGGGAAGAACTCTCGGCCAGCGTGCTGACCCCTCTCTACGAGCGTGAGCGCATGCCCCTCGGTGGATCGGTTACTTCTAACTTCGGCGATGAGTACTCGATGGGTAACTTTTCGGATAAGCAGGCGCTGCTCAACGAGAAGTTCGCCGAGATGCTTGGCTCATCGGCCTTCGACCCGCCAAGCCAGCACGGTTTTGACACTGATTTCGATATCAAGAACAGCAACGACTTGCCAGAAATCATGCACGACAGCAGCAGCAGCAGCGATGAGGAAGACATGGGCGATCGACACCGTTCGGAAAGCGATGAAGACTTCGACTTCAAGCCCAAGTCCTCAGGCAAGGGTGCTGGTTCGTCTGGAGCTGGCTGGGCGAACTTCGATTCAGGTGATAGTTGGGCAAACTTCGAACAGGCAGCCAATTCGTTCGCGTCGTCGTTTGACAACAACGTGTCTTTTGCGTCGTTCGATGACGCCCCGGACTCGCCACCTGCCGTGATGGAGTTTATCAACGACGATAACTCACCCTTCAGCGTGTCGGAGCTCGATGATGAAGCTGACACACCAGGCGAGCAGCCATCCACGTCGGCTAGTGAAACCGCTGTCGCGCCGGAGGCGGCTGTGGCATCGGCGACACCGGTGGCGCCCGCAGACACAACTGGAGACGCATCGGCAGCCGACCAGTAAATAGCACACTTGTAGTAGATCAGCTCGAACGGACGTGCCCAGGGATCGTCCGTCAGCGCGCTCGCGTGCGTGGTGTGAGGGGGGACATGGCCGCTCTACCCAGCTCTCTCCGTCTCTACTGACCTCTCATAACCTCGCCGAGTTCATTTTGATAGATGTACGGATACGCAGTGAGCACCGGCCAAATAGCATAGGACCCCCCTCCGCTCGACGCGCATCGTCTTCAAACCCAAATATTCATTTATCTGAGATCTCTCTTTTGTGTTGTTCGTTGTTCAGTACCGTCGGCCTCGGGACCGCGAGCGCGATCGTCGATGGCGCCGGTACCGGTCACCGCTTCGACTGCGGCTTCGGATTTCGTCCCGCCGCTTCGATCCACGATCTCGTTCGCGGCTTCGGCTTCGGCGATCGTAGCGACGGTCCCGGCTGCGGCTGGGACTACGTGGCCGAGATTGACGGCGCTCTCGGGGTGAACGCTCGCTGTCACGCGAGGCGCTGCGCGTGTCGGTGGGAACCGTGGCAGCGTTGGAGATCGACACAACTGGTGCCATTGGTGCTGGCGGGGGAGTAGGAAGGGCAACACCAGTATCTTTCTGGAATTGTGCCACATGCGGGGGGACGGACGCAGCCTGGATGAAAGCTGGGGGAGGTGGAGGAGGGCGAAGATGACCAGGAGGGAGCATATGTGGTGGTGGTGGTGGTGGAGGACGACCCATTGGTGGTGCCTGTGCTGGCATAGGTGGAGGACGTAGTGGCTGCATCGGAACCATCGGTGGTGGTGACGGCTCCTTGGCTGCAGCTGTCGATTTAACGAACCCATTATGGAAGGCTTGCTGAAGCGATCCGGCAGATGAGGGCTTGACAAACGACATCCGGACTCCGCTGCTTGAGCTAGATACATCCGCCGAAAAACCAAGGCCTCTGCGCTGCTCTGCCTTGGTTTTCTTCTGGTTCTCGCTCCATCGCCTCATCTCAATCGCATCTTCTTCATCAAGAGGGTCGATGGATACCTCCCCATTCGACTGTGGATTGTGTTCTCGAGCCGATTGTTGTGCGCCCACTCCAGACCTGGTGCTACCATTGGCGGGCGCACCCCGGCGAAAACGTGAGTCTCGACGAGCGAGTGCGACAAGGTCAGGCGACACAGCCTGACCCGACACGTCCATGTTGTACACGAGCTGAGCGGCAAACTGGGAGTCTTTTTGCGTGACGAGAGTGTAGGCTGTGCCAGGCTCAAAGCCCTCGGTTCCCATTCGGCCTGTGCGACCGATGCGATGAACGTGAGTGTCGATGTTCTTGGCAACGTCGTAATTGATCACAGTCTTGACATCTTTGACATCCAGGCCGCGGGACGCGACGTCTGTCGCCACAAGAATTGAGCACTCGCCCGAGCGGAACTGCGCCAAGGCCTCGTTTCGCTCCTGCTGATTCTTGTCACCGTGGAGACAGTTGGACTTGTAGTGAAGCGCGTTGAGGTTCTTGGTCATTTCCTCGCATCCTGTTTTGCTTCCGGCAAAGATCAACACGCGCCCCTCACCTGCTATCCGCTTGAGATTGGCCATGAGCCAGGGCCATTTGGCGTTGTGGTTGGGCAGCACCACAGCAATCTGGTGGATATCCTCGTTGGCTTGCCCAATCTGACCGATTGTGACCTTGACGGGATCATGGAGCACATCACGTGCCAGCATCTCGACACGCTTGCGGAAGGTCGCCGAGAACATGAGCGTCTGGCGATCCGGGCGGATCTGGCCCATGATCGACCGCAGCTGCGGCTCAAACCCCATTTCAAACATTCGGTCAGCCTCGTCTAGCACGACAAAGGTCACGCGCTTGGTCTTGACATTCTTCTTGCGGATCATATCGATCAGGCGCCCGGGTGTTGCAACGACGACTTCGGCGCCTTTGCGCAGTGCCTGGATCTGGTCCCACTTTCCTACGCCGCCATAGATCGCAGCACAGTGGGCTCCGTACACAGTCAGAAACTTCTTGGCCTGGCCGAAAATCTGGTGCGCGAGCTCGCGCGTCGGCGACAGCACGATCGCGATGGGGCCTTCGTCTTTGCGCAGCTCGCGCTGGTCCATGACGTGCACGACCATGGGCAGCGTGAACGCGAGCGTCTTGCCCGAGCCGGTCTTGGCGATGCCGATCATGTCGCGCCCCGACATGGCGATCGGGAACGCCTGCGCCTGGATCGGCGTCGGCGCCTCGAGGCCGAGCTTCATGAGCACGCCCAGCATCGTGCGGTCGAACCCGACTTCCACAAACGAGCGGATGGGCCGCGGCACGTCGCTGCCGTCGGTCGCGACGCCCAGCTCGGCCCGCAACGCGCTCACCTCGGCGTCGCTCAGCGCCACGATCGCGGCATGCGGCGTGTAAAACTGCTTGCGGAAGGTCTCGTACTCGATCTCACTGTGGCGCAACGGCGCGAGCGCCTCGATCTCGGGCTTGGCGTCGTCGTCGCCGTCGCTGTCGCCGTCGAGCTGCCGCGCCGTCGCGTACACTTCCTCGTCCGAGTCGGCAAAGCGCTCGTCGCGGCCGCCAGCAGCGCGGGGCTTTTTCTGCGACTAGACATACCACGGATCAGCATTGAGAGCCACCTCGACCAAGCCATTCGAGATCGGTGGTACCCGTGCGACGTCGGCCATGTACGGATCATTGTCATCGTCGTCTAACCGCAGCGGCTGACCATCGCGCATTGGAGCACACCGTTAGACTCAAAGGGCCCCCTGACATCCACTTGGAGAGCGGCGTACCTTGTCCGCTGGCCGCTTGGCCGTGTGGGCCTGCTCGTGCTGGACTTGAGCCGTGATGCCGGCCATGAACGCGTCCAGCGGGTCGATCTCGTCGGCCTGCGCGGGCGCCGAGCCGCCATTCGGGACCGAACCACGTGGCGAGGGATCGTCGTCGTCGTCCTCGTCGAAGTAGCCACGCGACTCGAGGTTGCGCCGCCGCGCCTTGCGCAGGTAATCGCCCTCCCACTCCATTCTCCGTCGGGTTTCCCTTGGGGCCAAGAAAAGCGTACCCCCCTGTCTAGCTGGGGGTACACGGTGGGGAAAATCCGAATCGTTACGAACTGACATCGGAAATTATGGATTTTTTGTGTGGGTGAAAGAAACAAACAACAAAAGACTCCCCTCCGATAACACCAAGCGACCATGGAGGACCAGGCGCCGGCGACGAAGCGCACGCCGTCCGACTTTCTCAAGAGCGTGCTGGGTCGGCCCGTGGAGGTTAAGCTGAACAACGGCGTCGAGTACAAGGGCGTGCTCGCGTGCCTCGACGGCTTCATGAACATCGCGATGGAGCAGACCCACGAGTACGTCAACGGCCAGCTCAAGGCCCAATACGGCGACTGTTTCATCCGTGGCAACAACGGTGCGTGGTTTTCTCTACAACGCTTTGCTGTGGGTGGTCTCACACGAGTGTGTTGGTGTGTGCATGCGCAGTGCTGTATATCGCGGCGGCCAAGTAAGTCAATCGATACAGGGGGACCCGATGGCGGAGGGGAGAACGGATGCGGACGATCAAGAAGAGACCTGCTTCGTGCCGGTCCGGCGTGAGAAAGTCCAAAGCGCTGCCAGCACAGGTGCCATGCCACTGGCAAATAGATCAAACTAGGACGCAGCGATCGATCAATTCAATGAACATACAGAGCGGGAGGCTCCCACCTCCATTGTGTCTCATCGGCCATTGTCCATGATGGAATAGTGACATTCTCTAAAGAGTGCCATCTCTCTTAGTTTCACTTGTATCAGTAGATGAAGGTGGCGGATTGAGCCGCTCTTTGTCATTGCCGACGCGAAGGAAAACCCCACATAAAAACTTCGTTACAGGTCAAACGCGCGCGCCTAAACTCCCCCCTTCGGATCTAACGCGGTTTAGACCGCGTCTATCCGTCTAATCAGCACACCTCGTCTCGGCCGCCAACACTATCCAATCATCCGTCGCAGCCTGTGCTTTGCGTTGCTGCTGACGCGTGCGCGACCATGCTGCTCGACCGCTCAGCCTCCAAGTCGGCGCAGACGCGCTTCAACTTGCTGCTGCTCGAAGACGGCGAGTTCTTCCTCGATGTAAGCGAGACCAGTGCGAATAGCGCGGAGCGACCACTATCCAGCGCACGCGTCTGACTAGCTTGTGTCGTTCATGCTCCTTTGTGTTGCAGGACTTCAGCGTGCACCGCTTCCTCAACGCGGTCCCCGACACCAACCGGTACGTGCGGAGTCTATCTGGTCTACACGCTGCGTCTAATCGGAGAGCTCCAACTCGCTGATATATCGCATGCGGTCTATGTGTGTACCTATGGTCTAACGCGACTATCCGCTCGCCAGCAAAGTCCAGGGTCGTCTCAAAGTGTGCACGCGCGGCTTCTTCTTTGAGCCGCAGGACATCAACGCACCGATCATGCGGTTCCCGTTCCGTGATATGGCGCAGCCGCCCGTGGCCGAGCTGTTCGCGACCGACGGCGGCCTCGTCGGGCTCACGTTTCAAATCCGTGCGATCATCGAGATGAAAGACCGAGGCGTGGACCACCCGTACGTCCACAAGGAGACTCAGCTAGTGAACGACAGCTCCGCTGTGCCGGCCAAATTCGTGTTTGCGCTTCTTCACTCCAAGATTGAGGACTTTCTGAGGAATATCCAGCCCATTTACGAGCTCGCCCACCGCAAGAGCGTGCTCAACAAGGTGGACGAGGAGACGCTGCTGGCGCCCGTGCTCACACCACGGCTGACCGACACGTTTGATGCAAGCCTGCTGGTCGACTTTCGCGAGCGCCCGCTGCTCGCGAAGGGAAAGCTTGTGGACCGCATCGTGCCGTTGCTGAAGCACCCGGGATGCCTTATGCTGACAAACCAGCGAGTGTACTTTCAGCCAGCGCAACTCAACAACGTGGGCGACCCCGTGCTGAATTGGGCCTACACTGCGATCGAATTCGTGTACCGTCGGCGTCATATGCTCAAGCAGACCGGGCTCGAGATTAGCCTCAAGGGCGGTGAAAGCTTTTTCTTTTCATTCCAGTCGCGCCGAGACCGAGATGCAATCTACGACATGATGCTTAACCAACCCGATCTTAAGCGCCTCCAGCAAACGGACTTGGAGTCGATGGTGATCAAGTGGCAGCGCCGCGAAGTGTCCAACTACGACTACCTGATGTACCTCAATAATCTCGCCGGTCGTACCAAGAACGACTTGACCCAGTACCCCGTGTTTCCGTGGATCCTATCTGACTATGAAAGCGAGAGTATTGATCTCTCAAATCCAGCAGTGTACCGCGATTTGTCCAAGCCACTCGGTGCTCTCAACGCCGAAAGGTTGGAGTTCTACCGTATGAGATACCAGAACATGCCCCGTGGGATGGAAGCAGAAGGCTTACCGCCGCCGTTCTTGTACGGTACGCACTACTCGACGCCTGGCTACGTGCTCTTCTACTTGGTTCGGATGGCACCGTCGTATATGCTGTGCCTCCAGAATGGCAAGTTCGATGCGCCCGACCGCCTCTTCCGGACGATTGCTGGTACTTGGAAGAGCTGCCTCACGAACCATGCGGATTTGAAAGAGCTTATCCCGGCGTTCTTTGACACGACGATGCGCCCCGAAGACTGGCTATACAATTCCAAGAACCTCGATCTGGGTACCACGCAAAAGCATGCTAGGGTAAGAATGGATCACGATGCATTGTTGATCCGCTGCGGCTCACGGATTCTGACTTGATTACGGTCGAGTAGGTGGGCGACGTAGGACTGCCTCCGTGGGCCTCATCCCCCAGAGACTTCGTGCGTATCAACCGCGAGGCTCTCGAAAGCGACTATGTTTCGGAGCATATTCATGAGTGGATAGACCTCATTTTCGGGTACAAACAGCAGGGGGAGGAAGCCATATCTGCAGATAACTGTACGTTGGTTTTCGGCTGAGCAAAGCGAGTGAAGATGAGACTACCAGACAATTCTGACGAACGGTATTGCTACAGTGTTCTACTATTTATCATACGAAGGCTCTGTGGATCTGGAAAAGGTCACCGATCCAGTGGAGAAGTGTTCGCTCGAAGCGCAGATCCAGGAGTTCGGCCAGACCCCGACACTGCTTTTCACCAGTCCTCACCCAGCACGAAGCGAAGTTGGGAAGGCTGTGCACATCGCCACTCTAGACTTGCTCCCGTCGCCTCGCGGGCGCCAAACATCTTCATCGTCGAATTCCGATTTGGAGCGATCGTCGTCAGTGCATTCCAACGGTTTGAGTGGCCACGAAGCGAGCGTCGAGAGCAACGGGGACGCCGAGGAAGATGAGGACCATGCTGGCTCGCGACGCAGCATGTTTACGTTTCGACCTCGAAACATGGGAACGATCGGGGTGCAGAAGCAAGCGCAGCGCTTCGTCGGTGGTCTTACTGCCCAGATTCGGAAGCGAATGAATACAGAGCCACCCAGGAAGTGGGGCTGGACGTTTACGCCTCCATTCAAGCGCAACGACAACGACATGCCTTTTTGGGCGGGTTCCTCGCCCCACATGCTCCACTCTGGGTACGATTGCGTGAACTCGCTAATCTTTTTAGATGGACGAGCCCACTGACGAGAATTACTGTGAATAGAGAGGTGACCTCGATGGTGCTAGGCAAGGACGCGCGAGCGTTGTTCTCGACATCGAAAGACACGACGTTCAAGGTCTCAGCCACGGCTGACGGCACCGTTCGGCGAAACCTGTCATGCAACCTTGCGATTTCGTGTTGCGACGTCTCGATGGACGAAAAGTACGTCTTTATCGGATCGTGGGACAACTGCTTTTACATGTACTCTGTCGAGTACGGGCGCGTTGTGGACCAAGTGACGGCCCACGACGACGGGCTATCAGGCATCAAAGTGTTCGAGGACCGTGTGCTCACGGCCTCCTGGGATGGGTCAGTCAAGTTGTGGCACTTTTCGTCCACGGGCATCACGCGAGCGCCACTCTGGGCGTACATGGACTGTGAAGAGTCGGTTGTCGCGCTCGACGTCAACCTCGACGGTACACTCGGCGTCGCAGGCACGCGCAAGGGCTTCCTGTACTTGTTCGACTTGCGAAACAACGAGCTGATCCGTCGCATTCCAGCGAGCCCCGAGCATCACGCCGAGATCTCGGGTTTGAGCTGTTGCGGCAGCATGTCGTCAATTGCTTGCATAACCGTGGAGAATGAACTGTCGCTCTTTACGGTCGAGCGGCTGCGTATCGCTGCACTCGAAGTGAAGTCCGACGGGCTCATCAGGTACGCTAGCCAACCCCATGTGTAACAGGATTAGCGAGATTGGCGTGTGTACTGACAGTGTGGCTGGATGGGATGCCTGTAGATGTCTGGATAGTGACACAGAGTACGCGGTGGGTGGCACGTCGACGGGCAAGATCCTGATTTGGAAGCTCGACGAGCCCTCAGCCAAGGCCCTCGTGTACGAGATCCCAAACGCCCACGCGCAAGCCATCTCGGCGGTCGCTGTCAGCCACAACGGCGGCTTGCTCGTCTCGGCCTCAGTGGATGGATCGGTACGTGTCTGGAAGCTCAAGCGCAAGGCGCCGCGCAACCGCCTCGGCACTTTTTTCTAGCGTCCCACGGTCGAACCCACCGCACGGATTACGTCAGAATGGGTCCGTTTGGTCCGATCTGCAGAAAAATGACAACAAATGCAATGGGATAACGACGACGTGAAGATATAAGGGGCATTCATGGTTTTGGAATCGATTCACTGGTGTTCCTCGACATGCCTGCTAAATCAGCGCAGAGCGGTCGCCATCGTCAACGGTCTCACCGGCTCTGAGGGCACCGTCCTGGGCTTTGCTGCGACGCGCTCGTGCATGGTGAAAGTGTTTGAACGACTGGCTGCGCGAGAGCCCCGTGACTGGCACGCGCGCGCTGTACAGGAACCGGCGGCTCACGTTGGCCCAGGCCTCTTGCGCTGTGACGGACGGTTGCACGGCCGCGAGCCTCTCAATCTCGCGGACCATTTGCTGCGTGACGTCCCCCGTGGGGCCCTCTATACGCCCTGTCGCGCTGTCACGTTCGTCGACAGCGCCGTGCTCGTCGGCCAGGCGCCGCGCGCACGAGTGCGGCACGCGGCCAAAGCCTTCGTAAAAGCCGCCTTCGAAGTAGAACTCGAGCCGCGCGGCACAGCGCCGCGAGCGGTAAAAGCTACAGCGGTACGAGATCTTGATCTGCGTGACGTTGGCGCGTGTGTACTCGTAGCCGCCAAAGTAGAGCTTGGTCACACCCGTGCGGTCCTGGCGCTCCGCACCGGGCTGGATCGGCACGGGACGATGCAACGGTGCCGGCAGTGGCGCCGAGGCGGTCGTGGTGGTGGCGGCGGTCTGAGCCGGTGCAGGCCGTTGGGAGACTCTGCGCATGGGCGTGGGCGAGGGTTCCTTCCGTGCGTGCCGCTTGGCGCGCTCGCTCTCCTTCCAGGCCTTGACCAACCGGCGCAGCGAACGAGGGGATGGCGAGCGAGACCGAGAACGGGAACGAGACTGAGAACGGGAACGAGACCGAGAACAGGAGTGGCGGCGCCGCCGCCGGTGGGAGCGATGGCGAGAGCGGTGGCAGCAGCAGCAGCAGCAGTGCGAGCGCGACCGTGAACGGCTTCGACTACGTGACCGCGAGTGGCGACGACCCCGAGGTCGTCGAGAGTGAGACCGCGATCGCGAGCGGCGGCGCGACCCACGGTCCGCGTGGCGGCCACGTCCGCGCGACCGCGAGCGACTGCGGCTGAACGAGCGATCTCTGAGAGACTCCTCTCCGCGGACGCTCGAGACGGACGCGTGCGCGTCGCGCCGTGGCGCCGCCGCCTCGAGCAGCAGCGTCGCGTGCTCGAACGTGGCCGCCGCCGGCAGCGGCTGTGCGGCCTCGTCGTCTTGCTGATCTTGCTCGTCCTCCTCCATTCCTTCGTCCTCTTCTTGCTCTTCTCCATCTTCCTCCTCCTCTTCCTCCTCCTGCTGCTCCTGCTCCTTGTCCTCCACCTCTTGCATTTCCCACACCTCGTCCTCCATGTCCTCCTCATCGATTTTCTCCTCCCGTGCCGTTCTGTTGGCGGAGCGGTGGACACTCGTTGGCCTGACCATGGTGGCCTTCCGAATGAATGCGACCAAACTGATTGTGACCTGTGGTCCTCCCTGTGTGACCCGACCTGAACCTGTATCAGTACGTTAGACCAAGTTGGAAAGGTTTGGGAAATTCCGGAAACTCCTACGTGGGGTTCACGACAAGGGCAAGACGCCCAACATCTCAAGACAGCTCAGTCATAATGCGAGGGATGGAATGGAGCGCATTCGTGTTGTTGTTTCCTATTCATGCACCATCTTACAACCCTCCAGACCGGTTGCTGCTCCTTAGTCTTCGTTGTACTCCTCGCCCATGGCCTCTTCAATCATCCCCTTGAGCTCGAGTCTGCCACATCCACCAACGAACCAGCCAGAGAGCCTCACACGTCAGAGAGCGATCTATCCGTCGTTGTTCCTCCGTGGAGTAGCGAACGTACCGGATCTCGGTGACCTCGTCGCCCTGGAGCACGTCCTTGACAAAGCGCGCGTCGACGCGCATCTGGACCATCTCGAGCGCGCCGCGCAGCACGCCGCAGAGCACGTTCGAGTACCAGAGCACGCCGTAGGCGCTGGGCGGCAGCTCGACAAACTCGGTCAGCGGGTTCTCGTAGATCAGCAGGCTGCAGGCCGAGCCGTCGGCGTTCCACTGCGCGACCTCGGTCGTGATGCCTAGAAACATCTTGAACGCGACCTTGGCGATCACTTCGGCCGTCTCGCGGAAGTCGGCGCACGTGCTCACGCCTGACTTGGCCAGGAACTCGTCGATGAGGCGGATGCCAATGTTGTAGCCCCTGGTATATCCAACGAGCAGCGTGAGACCCCAACGGGCCCTATCGATAGATCCATTAAACCCTCACTCTACACGGCTGCGTACATCGTGTCGAGCTGCTGGTTCACGGCCTTGAGGTCCTCGTAGTCCTTGATCAGCTGCGCATGGACAGCGCGTTAGACCAACGCACCACACGCGCAACGCCATGGACAAAGCCGCACCTGCGTGACCATTGTACCGTACGTGAGTGCGAAGAGCTCACCATTCTGGAGAAATCCAAACGAGCACTAACACGTTAGACCACGAGACGGAAATGGGTACATCGCCGCAGCGACGGCGCGGAGCACGCACCACTTTGCCCATCTTGGACCACGTGAGGTCGCCCAGGCGCTGGTGCGGCGGCCGCGTCGTCGCCATGGTTGTTGCTTTGGTTTTTGGCTTTGATCGTGTTCTTCTTTCACAAGGATCAACACGGACAGCGTACTTAAACGAAGTGATATTTCCCCCCACAAAGTGCGGGTCTAACCTCGTATGGATACACAAGCGACTACCTTGTTTTGATACCAGAAGTGGGAAGGTCTCCCGAATGTCATCCCACATCGAGGAGCTCTCCTCTTAGGGGATCAATCACATTTTACCCCACAATCAAAAAGGCGTCGCCACCATGGAGGACTTTGCGGCGCAGCTGCAGCGCGAGCTGCGCGCCAAGCACGCACATTTGATGCTCCAGTGGTACGAGATCGTCGACTGGACCGAGCCGTTGATCGTCGGGCTGCTGTCGCTCCACGCGCTGCTCTTCGCGGTCGTGTTCCTCACGCGGCACCACCTGTCGCTCCAGTTCGCGCTCTTTGTCGCGACGGTCATGCTGCTGTTCGTGACCGAGTCGCTGAACGCGTGGGCGCGCGCCAACTGGCGCTTGCTCGCGACGCAACAATACTTTGACGAGCGCGGGGTGTTCATCGGCATCTTCTACGCGGGTCCGCTACTCGCGCTCGGCTTTTTCCAGTTGGTACGTTCATCGCGTCTCCTTCGTGCTATGCCAAATGCGGGCTCTGACGATAGGGGGCTTTGCCAAGATGCTGAGCATGAAGACCATGGTCGGCATGATCATCACCATCAAGCGCCACGAGTTCAAGCAGCACCTACAGCAAAAGAAAGACCATCAAGAATAAACAGCGAGCACATGCTTGTGAAGTTCAAAAAAAAAATCTGTCGGTTATATTTCGTTCTCTCTGGGAAAAAATAATCATCGTCGAAGACGGAAGACACTAGTACCTATCGCCCAAAATCCGGCAACGATTGCCGTCACTATCAGCGGACGCAGCCCGCGCTCGTCTCTGCTTCGGCCCGTGCGATCGTTTGCAGGGACCGGGACATCATCCAAGTGCTTGATCGTTGCAGCACTGGCGAGAAGATCACGGCGAGCAGCAGAAGTCGATCGTGCACGGGTGCGTCCAGCCTCATCTCATTCGAGCTCCTGCACGGGGAACTCCTTCATCCATAGCTCGTGGATGAAGTCGTACAGGTCGCACGACACCGAGACCTTGTACGGCGTCGGGTTCAGCGACCGCACAACGTCCTCGCGAATCAAATCAAACTGTGCAGCGACATGCTGGCGGCGCTCGACGAGCGTGGGGAGCGTGCCGACCACACCGCCGTTCGCACCATCCCACACAAGCTCGTGGAGCGGGATCACCGCCGACGGCGTCACGTACGCGCGACGCAGCTCGTCAAACGGGTTGCGGCAGAGCAGCTTCTTGCCGACCTCGGGGGCCTTCTCGTTGCACCCAATCATGAGGTCGAGCAGCGGGCTGCCGTTCGAGCCAACAAGTCGGTAGGCCTCCTTGCGGCCCGGGATCGTGACCTTGCTCGGGTCCTGCGACAGCTTGATGCGCGGTGAGCCGTTGATCTCGACGAGCTTGTACACCATGCCGAGAGCCGGCTGCGCCTGGCACGTGACCAAGTGCGTGCCAATGCCGTACGCGTCAATCTCGTGGCCCTGTAGGAACGAATAAAACCCGTGAGCGACGCGCGTCCACCGAGTGCAAGGGTTGGCCAATCGACTTACACCGACCTGCTCATTGAGTGAGTTGAGCACCGCCTCATTGATGTCGTTGCTGGCTGTGATGCTCAGCTTCTTGAACGAGTCGATACCGTAGCGCTCCGCGACCTCGATAAACATCGATCGCGTCTTCTTCGAGAGGTACGACAGGTCTCCACTGTCGAGGCGGATGCCCACAGGCTTGTAGCCAATCTCGTGGAGCGCAAGCGCGACGGCGAGGAAGTTCGGCACACCAGACTGTGGGGAAGCAGGTTGCGTGGTTAGTCCTGCACATATACATGCGAGACCCATGCGGTTGAACGTACCGTGAGCGTGTCGTAGGTATCGACGAGGGCGAGGAACGTGTTGGGGAACGCGATCGCGTACGAGAGAAACGCCGCAAGTTCGCCATCGTTCGTGCGCATGGCGTCGAGCTCGCGACGGTACTTCATGGTGATGTCAAAGAGGTTGTGGCCGTTAAGCGTCGCGATCTTGACGTCGTCGAGCGACATGTGCGCCTGCACAAACGCGTGGGCGTGGGTGCCCTTGATCGGGATGCCGTGGAGCTTCCCGGCGAGCACATTGCTCGTGCCGTCGAAACCTGCCATGTACGAGTACCGCGAGGCGCTGAGTCCACCGTCGGGGCCCTGCGCGCGGCGCAGGCCAAACTCGAGCAGGCTCTTGCCGGGGCCGGCGGCCCGCTTGAAGCGCGTGGCGTTGGTCGTGATGAGGGAGGCGTAGTTGAGCAGGTTGAGCAGCGGCGTCTCGAGCAGCTGGCCCACGGCGAGGCTGCCTTCGATGCGCACGAGCGGCACACGCGGGAAGACGATCGTGCCTTCCTTGATGGCGTAGACCTTGACGGACGAGCAGTCGACGGTCGCGAGCCACTCAAAGAACGCGTCCTCCGCGTCCGTGAGCACCGAGCGCAGGTAGGCAATGTCGCTGTCCGTGAAGCGGAAGGCGTTGATCAGCGCGAGCGCCTCCTCGAGGCCGGCGAAGACCGTGTACTCGCCCTTGAACGGGTTCTTGCGAAAGTACAGGTCGAACACGGCGTGGTCGTTCTGCCGCCCGACCTTCCAGTACGCATAGACCCTACATGCCGTCTCCGGTTAGACCATTTCGCACCCGAGGATCCGACATGCACGCGGCGTTTAGTCCGTTCAACGTACATGGTGATCTGGTAGAGATCCGTGAGCAGCGGCGAGACCAACGAGTTGGTCGGACGGAAGACATTATCGTTCATCATGGTGGCTGTGGGGTCTGTGGGAGCGGGGGGCAAGAGCGAATATGGCGCGGGCGGGTCGAAGCGGCGGAGCACGCGGCCACGAGAGGAGTCAGCCGCGGCAGGACGAGCCAAATGGGGATTTGAGGCCGCTGAGATGTTGGCCCGTGGGGGGGAAGAAGGGAGGAAGAAGGCGCCCATGGCAGCGTCTGGCTCGTGGTCACCCATCTGTGACCGGGAGAAGGACTGGGCCGGGAAAAATTAGTCCAGCGCTCTTGTCTCGCCACCAAACCGCGACGGGGAAGGCAAATGCCAAAACGCGCAAGGTGTTTTTAGACCGCCACGCACCACAACAAAGAGCATCAAGTGTCGCAAGAACCCTACCCCGTCAGCCCACCAGGTGCTTCCAGTTTGACCTCTAGAAATGGAAGTGCGGAGTAAAAAAGAATGCCAGCAAGTGCCTCCGATTCGCGCCACGTTAGGCTCTTCATGAACCTGCGGAAACGTATATTGCCTGTAGCAGGACCACAACGATCGCGTGACGGGGCGATTGTATTCCTGGGAACACATTCACTCTCGGAAGAGGGAATTCGGAAGGGCTCGTCTTCAGGAGTGAGGGCGTCCATCAAAGGCGTGGCCACATCCAAATCCACAGAGAATGTTCTGCGTCGTAGTGCAGTCATTTCGCTGGAGGCGCACCCACGCGGGGGCAACGGAATCTCCTCGTGGCTTCAAATGCTGGATATTATCATGCAGCACGCAAGCGGCAGAGCCACTGTTGAAAAGCCAGAGGTCGCTTGACAGGCCGCAACACCAACCTGCCATGCTCGTCACCACGTGATCGCGTTACCTGACAATACGACGCGTGGATTGGTCGATATTGTCCTTCGCCCAAACCCTTTCCAACGACATCCCACTCTCTGCGCGTGATCATAAAGTATGCGAGGTAGCCCATTTCCAGCCAAATGGCTTCATTTTCATGTGGAGACTCGCATGCAAACAACACGAGCCTTCCAAGATGGGTTTCCGTTTTGATGTTTCACAGCCCATGGAGCGTCAAAACGTGTGGCACAGGCTGTGGAGTCCACACAACCTACAGCGCCACAGTGAAAAGTTGCAGTGGGATGGACGGGTGCATTAGGTACTTTCCTGTCAAGAGCGGCGCTGATTTGCGTCCGTTCGTCGGGACGATGGCGGAGACCGAACGCGATCACTCCCAGTTTCCACAGGACCGCCTGGTCGGTCGGAGGGGGGGGGGGGGGG
>JAADVT010000136.1:0-49039 GCA_023335895.1 Pythium rishiriense
TGCATGTGCAGACGCTTTCGATGAAAATACCAACGGTGCCACGGCCAAACGATGGGCTCTGGATACCGGGAATCGCAAGATTCTGAAGTTGATGAGTGTACAAACCGTGGTCATTCCCCTTTCAGCAAGCGATACTCCAGGTTTCATCGGTACGATTTACGGTGTCGGTGGAATCGATCAACGCGGCGTAGTGAGACACGTGAGAGAGAGGATCCCGTGTGATGGTTTCTCAAGGAGGAAAACGATGCAGCTGCGACACCTTACTCCTTCGAAGTGGTTTCCTGATTCCTGTTCAGACATGGAAGGCTTCAGGCAAAGATGTCATCAATGAGATGGCGGTCACAGCCATGGTCCATGAGGATATCATCATGATATCCACCATGTATCAACGATGTTGCAAAAGCGATCTTCGGCTCTCGGCCGTCATATCCGAATATGACAGATCCTGTCGAACCCACTGGCCTGAACGAAGACATCTTTCCGGACGATGCCAACAGGTTGTTGTTCCAGGCAGTACTGACAAACGACCTCAAGCTCCTGGTGCAAGCACTCAACGACGGCGCCGGAATCGACTCCACGCTAGACTACGAGGACGTCGAAGGCGCGACCGCACTCATGCACGCAAGCTCCCAGGGCCACATCGCCGTTATGGAGCTGTTGCTCGAAGCCGGAGCTGACGCCACGCTTGTCGATCTGAATGGCGACACGGCTCTGTGGAGAGCGGTCAGGAGTGGCCAGAACGCGGCTGTCAAGGTCTTGGTTGCCGTCTGTGATGACATCAACGCGGTTAACTGCTACGAGAAGACCATGCTAATACTCAGCACAGAGCTCGGCTACACCGCGGTCGTCGAGAGCTTGGTCCTGGCAGGCGCTTCCGTTGACCTCATCACGGATGCGGGTCAAGGTCCGGCATTGTGCGTCGCGAGTCGCGAGGGCCATGCTGCCGTGGTGAAAAAACTGCTCGAACTACACGCCGACGTCAATTGCGTGGGCCGCGATCGGCTGACCCCCGTCATGGCCGCCGTTATCCACCACCAGGTGGACGTAGTCGATGTGCTGATCGCTGCTGGCGCCAACCTTGAGGCTCCATACGATTTAATGAGTTCGCCGCTATTGATCGCCTCGACCGACAGGGATGTCGAGATGGTACGGAAGCTGGTTTGGGCCGGGGCGGACCCGCATGCAGGGTCCGAGTACCGAGAGAGTGCGTGGCAGTGGATTATTGACAACAGCGAGGACGAAGTTGAAATGTTGAACATTCTTCTGGAAGCTGGCGTCGACGATAACTATGAGTTCGACCCAGGTTACACCACCTTATGCCACGCGGCCAGCTATGGACTAGAAGTTGCTGTCAAGACCCTCCTTCAGGCGGGCGCTGATGTCCACCGCATGGACTCGACCGGACAGAATACTCTGAGCTATGCCGAGAACGAAGGCCACAGCGCGGTCGTGGACATGCTCCTTGGCGCCGGTGCGGTTCGCTACGTGAACGAAGCAAGCGACTCAGCCAGTGTGGCACTGCTAAACGCTGCAATGATACCAGAAAACACGGAACGAGTCGAGACACTTCTTGCTTCGGGTATCGACATTGATCAAACGGAAAGCGCGACTGGTCACACGGCGTTGCACGTGGCGTGTCGACAAGGGTGTGTGGAGATCGCCGAGATGCTGATCAATGCCGGGGCCGACGTGAGCTGCACGGACAATTCGGGCAACACACCGCTCATAGAAGCCACTCGTAGACATCACGTGAACGTTGTTGACCGACTGCTCGCCATGGATGCCCCGGTCGACCACATGAACCGGAGTGGCGAGACAGCACTGATCGTCGCCGTGAAAGAGAACCACAAAGCCATAGTAGACACATTGATCGCTGGCGGCGCAAGCGTGCATGGTACAGCGTCCCGCCTCACAGACACGCCACGTATGATCGCGTGTCGTGGCAATCTCGCGGTCGTGCGAACGCTGATCGCCGCAGGGGCAGGCTTGAACCGCCGAAACTACGATGACGATACCCCTCTCACAAAAGCCACAGGTTGGCAACAAACGGAAATCATCTCTGAGCTTGTCGTTGCTGGAGTGGACGTGAACCAAGCTGGAAGAGACGGCCACACGCCGTTGATGCTTGCAGCTCTCTCCGGTAACGGCTACATGGCGGAGATGTTACTGACGCTCGGTGCCGATGTCTTTCTGGAATCGGAGCGAGGACGTACGGCCAAGGATTTGGCGTAAGGCGACAACGACGTAGTCGCGTTGCTGGATGCCGCTGGTGCGTCGGGCTAAGAACTTCGATCGACATTCGGGTCCACCGGTGCTCTCTGAATCTGGGATATCTTTCACAACCCTGCACCAGTGGCTCTCGGGAACCCAGCACTCTGTCTTGACCATACGAATCTGTTCGTCTGATTTATTCTACAGCTGCGACATGCGGTGCACTTAACAAAATCTCACCACTGAGATAAAAAGTGCGTCGTTGGATACTCGACAAACACTCTTTTGGGATGTCAGGTGTGCTCACTGGCTGTGACTTGGCCATCCTGGCAGACACAACCCAAAATGGCCGATTCCAGCGAGTCGCTCGAGCGCGCAGCCTCCGCGGAAGCCGACTCTGCTGATGCCATGAGCGCGGCCTTGTACGACGCGGCTCTGGCGCGCGACCTCGACGCGCTGGACGATGCACTGCGCAAGAGCACGGCAGTGGACCAGCCCAGCAAGTTTCCCAGTATTGCCGCGAGGGCTCTGACCGCGGCGGTGTGGGAAGGATACCAAGACATCGTGGAGGCGTTGCTGTACGCTGGTGCCGACGTGGACGAAACCAACTTTGCCGGAAGAACGGTGCTCTCCTATGCCGCCGAGCAGGGCCATGTCGGCGTGGTGGAGCTGTTACTGGCGAGAGGCGCCGCACTCGACGTCCAGGACTTCATGGGCGCGACGGCACTCATGTTTGCGAGTGAAAAAGGTCATGAAGAGATTGTGGAGATGCTTGTCGCCGCGGGCGCGAACACAGAGCTCGTTGATTTGTATCAAGTTCACGCGCTCTGGAAAGCGGTCACCGGAGGATACACCGCGGTAGTCAAGACCCTGCTTCCGTCATGCCGAAATCTCGATGGAGGCGATCCGATCAGCAAGACCATGCTCATGGTCGCCTCAGAGAAAGGTTTGGACGAAATCGTAACGCTCTTGATCGCAGCGGGGGCAGACGTGAACCTCGTCGATTCCTACCAACACCGCAGTGCGCTGATCTGTGCGACTCGCTGTGGCAAAAGCAGTATCGTCGTCAAGCTGCTCGCCGCCGGAGCCGACGTGCATCTCATGGATACCGCCGGTTGTACGGCTGTGATGTCTGCCGACAAGGGAGGCTACGCGAAGATCATTGATTTGCTGGTCGCCGCTGGCGCCAAGTTCCAGGTCCACGAAGACTGGGTTCTATCGCCACTGGCGATGGCAGCGGCACGCGGGAACCTGGAGCTTGTCCAAGAAATACTGGCAATCGGAGCCAGCGTTGAGGATGCGACCGACGTCAGAAAGAATGCGTGGACGCTTGCTATGGAGGGAGGACACGCTGAGATCGTACACGCTCTCCACGTGGCTGGCGTCGATGTGAACCGTGTGATGCCAGACGGAAACGCATCCCTGTGCTATGCAGCTCTTCACGGGTATGGATCTACCGTGAAGGTGTTGCTACGCGCGGGTGCCGATATTCATCGCACGAACGCCAATGGTGAAACAGCGCTGAGCTTGGCCGAGCGCAGTGGACATGGTTGGGTCGCGGACATTCTACGCGCTGCTGGGGCGGCACGATTCGTGAGCGGCACCGATGACCAAACCCCTGTGGCGTTGTTGAACGCAGCCTTGCTGCCTGGAAACACCGAACGGATACGGGAACTTCTCGCCTCGGGCCTCGATGTCAACCAAACTGACGTTGAAACCGGGGATACAGCACTCCACGTGGCGTGTCGGAGAGGGTGCGTCGCGATTGCTGAGATGCTGGTCGAGGCCGGCGCCGACGTGAACCGCGAGAATGGTGGAGGCAACTCCCCGCTGATAGAAGCAACGATTGGAGGCTGCGCGAGCCTCATCGATTGGTTACTTGTCGGGGGCGCGAACGTCGACCATGTGAACCACGTTGGCGACACGGCGCTGCTCATTGCCGTTCAGCTTGGCCATGAAGACGCGTTTGACGTGCTACTCGCGTTCGGTGCGAGTACGGACGACTCCAATACTCTGCTTGTGACGGCCGTGATGCACCTCCAGTTCGGTATGATGCAAAAACTTATCGCCGTCGGTGCAGACTTGCTCACTCAAACCGATGGTGCGCTGACACCACTGATCGTGGCAGCTAGTACCGGATGGACCGAGATTGTGGAGGCGCTACTCGCTGCTGGCGTCGACGTGAACCAAGCCGACGAAGGAGGGCGCACGGCGCTAATGTGGGCTGCTAACGATGGCCATGTTGAGGTCGTGGAGACTCTACTCACCGCTGGTGCTAATGTGCTTCACAAGGCAGACGACGGGTCAACAGCGAGCGAGCGGGCGACCATTGAAGGGCGCGTCGATGTCTTGGCCGTTTTAGCTGATGCAGGATGGACAGATGATTAGAGCTTCCACAAGACTGGATATCAACAAGTCGCAGAGTGAAATACCTTTTTCTTTTTTTTTGTCTGTTCAACGAAAGATTTCCGGCTCTGAGATCTCTCTCGTGCGGAGGAACCCGCTCGCAATTGCGACATGACTCGGAAGGTACTTCAAGTAGAAAAAAGGATGATCTCACCGCTGAGATGGCAGCCGACCGGGTGATTCGTCCGGGCGTGGTGGCCACTCTTGGCTCCGTTCGCGCGTGGCCGTGAGAAAGATCTCTTGGCTTCATGCACAACTCAAAAATGACCGACATCAGCGAGTCGATCGACTCTAGCACCTCGCTGTACCACGCCGCGTTGTTGGGCGACCTCGCGCTGCTCCACGATGCACTGCGCGACGGTGCGGAGGTAGACAAATCCCACGACTTTGACGGTTTCGCGTCGACGGCGCTGACGGCTGCAGCCTCGAAGGGACGTAACGAGGTCGCCGAGGCGCTGTTGAACGCTGGTGCAAGTATTGATCTCCCGAGTTTCGACCGAAAGACGGCGCTCTACTTGGCGGCCGAGTTCGGACATGTCGACGTGGTTCAGTTGTTGGTGGCACGAAGCGCCTCACTCGACATCCCGGACTTTGTCGGTGTGACATCACTCATGTGTGTGAGTGAGCAAGGCCGTGACGAGATGGTCGAGTTACTTCTTGACGCCGGTGCGAACCCAGCGGTCGTTGATTCCTATGGAACGGACGCACTTTGGAACGCGGTCACCGGAGGACATACCGCTGTGGTCAAGGCGTTCCTTCCGTGCTGCCCAGACATCAATAGGCGCCATTGGGGCGGCAAGACCATGCTTATGATCGCCTCCGAGCGCGGATTTACTGGTGTCGTGGAGCTGTTGATCGCAGCGGGCGCAGACATCAATTCCGTGGGTAGCGACGACCAAGGCACTGCGTTACACTTTGCATCCAGCCGTGGGCAGGCAGCAATTGTCACGATTCTCCTCGCAGCAGGCGCCGACGTCCATCTCGCGGATGCAAACGGGAACACGGCCGTGATGGTTGCCAATCGAGACGGCTACGGAGAAGTCGTGGATCTGTTGCTCGCTGCGGGCGCCACCATTGAAATACGTGAAGACCTTCCAGATTTGTCACTGGCGGCGGCGACTGCATGTTGTGACTTGGAGCTCCTCCAGGAGCTATTAGCCGTTGGCGTGAGTCTCGAACAGAACGACAACGACGTCGAGATGGCGTGGACGATTGCCTTGGAGAGAGGCAACACAGAGGTAGTGAAGGCGTTGGTCGCAGCCGGCGTCGATGGGAACAGAACGATGCGGGACGGCACCCCCGCACTATGCTACGCAGCTTCTCATGGCAATGGGTTCATCGTGGAGGAGTTATTGCGGGCGAGCGCGGACGTCCACATCACTGACGCGAACGGGGAAACAGCGTTGCGGCTGGCGTACAACAACGGCCACAGCTGGGTCGCGGACATTCTCATCGCGGCTGGTGCCCCTCGATTCGTGAGCACCACAGGTGACCAAAACTCTGTCGCGTTGTTGAATGCTGTGCTTCTTCCGGAGAACATCGAACAGGTCCGGGCGCTTCTCGCATCGGGGTTGGATGCCGACCAAACCGATGGTGACACGGGGAACTCGGCACTTCTTGTCGCGTGTCAGAGAGGATGTGTCGCGATTGCCGGGATGCTGGTTGACGCTGGCGCTGACGTGAACCGAGTTAATGACAGTGGGAACACACCACTGATTGAAGCGGCATTTGGAGGCGACACTGTGCTCGTCAATCGGTTGCTTGCCGCTGGCGCGAACGTCGATCACGTGAACCTCGAACGCGAGACGGCACTGCTCATTGCCATCACGGGGGTCCACAAGGGCATCGTCGAATTGCTGCTCACAAGCGGCGCAAGCGTCGACACGGATGGCTGCTACACGACTCCACTTGTGGCGGCTACGCAACACAACGACCTCGGCATCGTACAAAAGCTCCTCGCTGCCGGTGCCGACGCCAACGCCAAAGGCACCAGCCACGAGACACCACTTTTACTGGCTGCGAACAACGGATCCAACGAGATCGTTGCGGCGCTTCTCGCTGCCGGCGCCGACGTGAACCAGACCGGGTACAGCGGCCGCACTGCGCTCGTTGCGGCAGCCTCGCGTGGGTTTGCATCGGTCGTGGAGACGCTGCTTTCGGCCGGTGCTGATGTATCCCACAAGGAAGACGACGGAGCGACGGCTAGCCTGCGGGCCAGCGTCCACGGACACGACCACGTTGTGGCCTTGCTAGCTGCCGCAGGTGCATGAGCGGCGCCACCACCACTCTACGGAATTGGAATCAACTCGCCTTGAACCCGTCTTTCTGTTTTCAGTACCAGATGGAGATCATCCATTGGCTTGTTGTCGTGGGGGCTGAACCCATCTATCATCTCATTGGAGAGATCTTCGAAATCCAGGCGATTGAATCGCGTGGTCCACATTATTGATGAGGAAAACAACCACCAAGAATCTCACATCTCATTTTCCAAAGAGAGAGAGTCAGAGTCTCAATCTCATTTTTTGACAAGGTCCTCCATGGCCAACCAAGACGAAGCCTGCGGTGCGCTGATCAACGCCGCCATCGAAGGCGACCTCGCCCTCGTTCGGCAGCTACTGCACGAGGGCGCCCCCGTTGACCGCCTCGGGACCTTTGGCATGACGCCACTGACAGCTGCCGCACGCAATGGACACCGCGCGATTGTCGTGGCACTGCTGACTGAGGGCCACGCCGATATCAACCTGCAAAGTGGCGACGACAAGACGGCGCTTCTGAACGCGGCCAACGGAGGGCATCGGGCCATCGTGGAGCTGCTGCTCGAACGGGGTGCTGCAGTCAACGTCCAGAATGAAGACGATGCCTCGCCGCTGTATTGTGCGGCCACCCAAGGACACACCGAGATCGTGCAGCTGCTCGTCGACGCCGGCGCCGACGCCTCGCTGTCCAACTACCGCGGCGACAACGCGCTCCGGCGCGCCGCGATCGAAGGGTTTACGGACATTGTCGAGATCTTGCTGACGACCAGTGCCGATATCAACGAGCCGGGGCGAACCGGCTTCACGGCACTGATGTCTGCATCTACCCACGGCCACTCAGGTATTGTCGAGCGCCTCCTCGCGGCTGGCGCAGATGTACACCTCACGGGTGGATACGACGACGACAATGCGTTACTCTGTGCGGTACGGAACGGTCACAGCGACGTGGTGTCGCTCCTGCTTGCCGCGGGTGCCGACGTCGACTACGTGAACCCACAAGGTCACTTCGCGCTCGATGTGGCGTTTGAACTGGGCCACGTAGCGACCACCAAGACTCTCCTCGCTGGCGGCGCCCTTGTTCATCCTCGGGGGATAGCTTCGGAACGAAACCTGGTCATCGAAGCGACCCAGGTGTTCGAGTCGGCTAGAAACGCTGCTGCATCGAATCTTGATTATGAGACCGTAAGCTCTTTGCTGGTCGCAGCCGTAGAAATCAAGAATGCGCGGATCGTGAACGAGAAACGATTTTTTCAGGCGTGCCATGACGACGACCGTGCTCTTGTAGCGAGTCTGCTCACGATGGGCGTGGATGTGGACGTCATGGACGAAGACGGGGACACGGCGCTGCACGTAGCAGCCATGCGTGGCCACGCTGGCATCGTGGAGGTACTGCTCGCTGCTCAAGTCGACGTCGACCGTGTTTCTGTGACTGGCGCAACTGCGCTGTTCATGGCCTCTCAGTGGGGGTACATTGACGTTGTGGAGATGTTACTCGCCGCGGGTGCCGATTGCAACAAACCCTCGAAAGCGCCCTTGATTCCAGCCGCCTCCAGTGGCCACGTCCAGATCGTGCAAATGCTACTCGACGCCGGCGCGGACATTGATGCGCTTGACTGGAGCGACACTGCATTGATATACGCACCAAGTGCCGATGTCGTGAACGTGCTTCTCGCAGCTGGCGCAGACGTGAACCACGAGGGCAGTCTCGGCACTACCGCGCTCTGCGTGGCAGCTTGTTACGGCTGCAAAGACGTTCTTGAAACGTTGCTACGGGCTGGTGCCGATATTCACCATGCAAACTGGTCCAGGGACACGGCGATCGATCTCGCCCACAAGAGTGGACACACCGAGTGCAAGGATATACTGCTCGCTGTAGGGGCTCTGTTAATACCTGCGGACGCTATGGAAGACTCATGCTAACGACTGAGGGCGCGCCAATCATTCCTTTTGACTCACCACGAATCCAAATCAAAGCCTTCCGTATTCGGGTGGCGTGGAGAGCGCCCTCGCCACACAGTTGGGATCCCTATCCTTCCACTTCTCATGATATACACAAGGGATTGTGCTGTGGTTTGTTGTCCTGTCCGCCCGGGTTCAGGCCAATTATTCGGGCACACGCTGTGGCCGGGGTATGTATTCCGGCGCATCACAGACCACGTCCTTGGCCACCTCAAGAGCCTCGATCAAAACTGTCCACCACCGCTGCGTCCGCCGCCGGTACTCACGGCTGGGTCCCTAGGATTCGACATCCCCCAAAAAGGACTCCGACAGGTGGGTGTTCACACGTCGCAGGAATGGGCAGAGTGATGGTTTTCCTTATCAGAATCCTCCATCCCGCCATGGCGACACCATCAAGCGACGCCCCGGGCGCTGGCCTCTCGGCGGCGCTGGCGGTGGCGTGTGCCACGGGCGACGCACGTGGCGTAGGGACGCTGCTCGCGTGTGGCGCGGACCCGAACCTGGCCGACCCGGCGGATGGCGTGGCGCTCTTGATCAACGCGGCCCGCTCCTGCCAGACCGAGATTGTCACGCTTCTGCTCGGCGCCGGCGCGCGTGTGGACCACACGACCCGCCACGGCACGACGGCGCTGTCGGGTGCCGCTCGTGGAGGCCACGTCCACACAGTCGAGGCGCTGCTCTCGGCCGGCGCGACGGTCGACCACTCGGACCGAGACGGCGAGACGGCGCTACTCGGCGCCTCGCTCCAGGGCCACGCACCCGTCGTCGAGCTACTGGTGACCGCGGGGGCCAACGTCCACCACGTCAACCACGAAGGCAGTACGGCGCTGCTGTATGCGGCCATCAAGGGCCACGCGACCGTGGTCCGCGTGCTGCTCGCGCGTGGCGCCGACCCCGACCACGTCAACGCCAAGGGCGCCACGGCACTGATGGCAGCGTGTCGTCACGGCAACGAAGCCATCGCGACCATGCTGCTCGATGCAGGCGTGGACGTAAATCGCGTCCACCGGGATGGACGCACGGCACTGCTGTTGGCGTCGAGGTATGGCCACACCGCGGTGGTGGACAAACTGTTGTCCACAAACGTAAACGTCACGGTCGAGGCGCCGGACGGGTGGACCGCATTGATGTACGCGTCGTGGCACGGACACGAAACCCTCGTGGCACGTCTCCTTGGCGCTGGTGCTGACGTCAACCAGGTCCATCGATCGCATCAAACGAACGCGCTCATGGTCGCATCTCAGAGAGGCCACGTCGAAGTCGTGCGAACGCTCTTGGATGCGGGCGCGCATGTGGACTGGGTGGACGCGACTGGCTGTTTCGCGCTTCAGGTCGCGTGTTCTTCCCACCGCATGAGCGTCGTACTGGAGCTGCTGGAGGCTGGCGCACTCGTGATGCCAGCGCGCGCGGACCGAGACCTCCATCCTCTCTTCGCAATGGCGCGAGCCGAACGTTGTAGTGACGTGGTCCAGGCACTCCTCGCGGTAGGAGCCGGCGTGGACGACACCTCCAGCGACGGTTCATCTGCGCTCATCGCGCTCTCAGCGTCGTCGCTCGTGGATGCCGTCCAGGCTCTTCTCGACGCTGGCGCGAACGTCAACCATGCAAACGACCAACGGCGGACGGCACTGCTCGCAGCAGCTGTGGAGGGGCGTGTAGAGATCACGAGGCTGCTGCTCGCAGCGGGAGCAGACGCCAATCATGTTGACGACGCTGGGGATTCGGCGCTGTTGCTCGCGGTCCAGTATGGCCACGTTCAAGTGGTGGATCTGCTGCTCGAGGCCTGCGTGGACGTCGACCACCAGGGCGCCGACGGATCCACAGCTCTGCTAGTGGCTGCTACACGAGAGAGAGGCGATATCGTCGACAGATTGCGCGCCTCGGGCGCGGACTGCAGCATTGCCAACAACGACGGACTGACTGGCACGACGGCGATCCACATCTACCTTGGCGTTCTCCGGTTGGATTGAGGCCCCGAGAGACTAACATCCCCAGGCTTGGCGCACGTTCTATATAGTCAACTTTTTGTCACAAAGCACACCCGGAACGAACTCCAGGACCCAGGTTCTACAACTCATCGGTGTCGCATACTGGTATCACCGGAGATATATGACCAGCGCCTTTGGGCCTCATGGTTGTTGGTCTCACCTTGTTTTCAAATCCCCCCCCGCGGGATGTGGATTTTTTTTTGTTGGTCCTCACTTTCTTTCTTCCCCACGGCAGTGCATTGCTTCTTCCATAACGCCACAATGACGCCGGCGAACGACGCGCTGCTCCATGCCGCAGAGCTCGGTGACGTTGCGGGTGTCACGGCGGCGCTGCTCGCCGGCGCCGATGTGAACGGCTCCGCTACGGGTGACTCGGCGCTCGCGCTGGCGTGTAAAGCCGGCCACGTCGGCGCCGTCGAGAAGCTGCTCGCGGCTGGCGCCGACCCCAACCAAGTCGACGCCGAGGGCACCTCACTGCTGATCTTGATGACCCACACAAGCCACACACGCGTTATCGAGGCACTGCTCACAGCCGGTGCGGCCGTCAACTTTGTGGCTCGCGACGGGGACACTGCGCTACGTGCCGCGACGCTCTACGGCAACAGACCAGCCATGGCACTGCTCACGAACGCGGGCGCGGACGCCAACTACGTGGACGAATTCGGTGCCGCACCGCTCGACTATGCGGCCATCAGATACGACACGGTCTCGGCGAGGCTGTTGCTCGCGAGCGGTGCCGACCCAAACCACACGGACGAGGAGGGCGCCACGGCATTGATGGCAGCGAGCCAGCGCGGCGACCAAGGCACCACGAGAGAGCTTCTCGCGGCTGGTGCCGACGTGAACCGCGTGAACCGGAAAGGGTACACAGCACTACTATTGGCGTCCAAGGGCCACAACTCTGAGGTCGTGGAGCTTCTTTTGGGCGCGAACGCAGAGGTCACGGCCGTGGCGCCCGACGGATCGACTGCTTTACTGTACGAGTCGGCGCGCGGGAACGAAGCCATTGTGGCGCGCCTTATCGCTGCCGGAGCCGACGTCAATCGCCTCGGGTTTGGGGAGGGGAAAAGCGCACTCATGCTGGCCGCAGAAGCCGGCCACGTCGGGGTCGTGCGAATGCTGTTGGTTGCCGGTGCGGCCGTCGACTTGGTCGACTTTGATGGAGGCTTTGCGCTGCAGGAGGCGTCTAGACGCGGTCACATATGAGTCGTGTACGAGTTGCTGGAGGCCGGGGCACGATTGATGCCTGATCGCACAACGCCGGACCTCCATCCGCTGCTCCAAGTGGCCTTTGCTGGGCGCAATACCCGTCGTGTGATCGACGCGCTGATTGGGGCTGGAGCCGACGTTGACGACCCGTCCGGCGTAGGGTCTTCCGCTCTCGTCGCGATGACAACATACTCCAACGCGGATGCGGTGAAGGCGCTTCTTGACGCTGGTGCGAACGTGCACTACACGGATTACCGAGGGGACACAGCCCTGGGCGTGGCGAGCGGTCGAGGTGATATTGAGATTACGAGACTGCTTCTCGCGGCTGGTGCTGATGCGAATCATGTCGACAAATACGGGAACTCTGCACTGTGCTATGCTACTCGCAACGGCCACGACGCAGTCGTGGAACTGCTATTGAATTCATGCGTGGACGTCGACCTCCAGATTAATGACGGATCCACAGCACTGCTGGTGGCTTGCCAATCTGAACGGAGGTGGCACGGGTGGAGCGAGATCATCAAGAACCTGCTCGCCTTCGGAGCGGATGCCACCATCGCAGACGCCGATGGAGAGACCGCCTCCATCTATTTGCAGAGCTGATTACTCTCGACGTGCTGAGACGCTAGAAGAAGAACAACCTATAACGGGACGCCATCCACTGGCGGTTTTCCATCCACGAACTGAGACCCCTTGCCTTGTGTGCTCCATCCACATGTCGTCGATTGCGCGTGTGGATCGTTAGGCATCAACGGTGAGATGGCGTGTATGCTTGGTGGATGATCACCGAGCAACGCCTTACGTGGTCGATTCAGTGGGCCACATAGTTCACGGCGACGGGATATGTGGAACACGTTAAACTAGACGCAACAACTGGTTTCGGTCTCACAATCAAGGATGCCACGAGCCGACATGGAGCTCGTCGACAGCGATGGCAGCACGGCGCTGCTACGCGCGTGTACCACGGGCGACTGTGGCGTCGTCGTCTCGCAACTGGCGGCGGGCGCGGCGCTCCACCACCGGAACCACGACGGTGACACGGCGCTGCTGTGCGCCGCCCGCATGGGCCACGTCGACGTCGTCGACATGCTGGTCCAGGCCGGTGCGAGTGTGAGCCACTCGAACGCGCGAGGCGAAAGCGCGCTTTTGATCGCGGCTACCATGGGCCACGGAGCCGTCGTGGATCGGCTGCTGGTCGCAAAACACGTCGTCGTCGACCAGCGCGACGCCCACGAATCGACCCCACTGATGAAAGCGTCCGGTGCTGGGCTCGCGGACGCCGTCGACCGCATGCTTGCGATGGGTGCAAACGTGAACCATGAAAACGACGCGAGCGACACGGCACTGACGGAGGCGGCCTTCCGCGGCGAGACCGAGATCGTACAGATCCTGATCGCCGCGGGCGCCGACGTCAACCACACGAGTGAGTACGGCGTCGGACCGCTGTTTCTCGCCGCTCAGGCAGGCCACGAGGCCGTCGTGCGTCTGCTGCTCGCGTCGGGCGCGATCATGAATCCTCGCGCAATGTACCGTATTGAAAATCCACTCGAGACGGCCGTCTCCACAGGCCAGAAAGAGATTGTACAGCTTTTGTTACTCACCGACGGTGCGTCAAATGTGAACGACATGGGACGAGACGGCTCGACGGCGCTCATTCGAGCCATGACGATCGGCAATGTGGCTCTGATTGAGATGCTGCTGAGCGCTGGCGCGAACGTTGACCACGTGGACGACTATGGGGAGACCGCACTGTATGTCGCATGTCGACACGGCCATGCTGGCGTTGTGGAGAGACTTCTCGCGGTGCGACCAAACGTCAACCCCGTGGAAACTTTATTCAGGAGTACACCGTTGATGTGGGCAGCGCGGCGCGGTGATACCGCGATTGTGGAAATGCTACTGACGGCCGGTGCGGACTTCCGAGTTCAAGACGCTGATGGATTCACAGCGTTGACGCTCGCGGGACGACGGCAGCACCATGATGTTGTGAACAAGCTCGTGGCGGCAGGCGCTGTTGTTCGGAAGCACCGAGGAGTATGGATGTGATGGCCGCCAGGGAAACCGGTGGCTTCACACTCACCCCCATCCACAAGTGTCACAGTGATCCTGTATTGTTAAATTCTTCCAAGTGAGTGGCTCAAGAGCTTAAAACCCAACAAACAACGAGACTCACGAGCGCTAAGTAGCTGTGAAGCAAATCGTCATTCGGTGGGAGGAGGTGTCGAGGCTCGTCGATGAGCGTGGATCAAGCGCTCGGCGATGGTGTCGAACCCTTTCTCCGTCGCGAGCATGAGCGGCGTCTCGCGTCCCGAATCTGGCGCATGGATGTCGACGCATGACTCGACAATTGTCAAGTCGTTCATATGGATCGCGTCGTGGAGTGCACTTGAGCCGAGTCGATTCACGAGCATCGTGTCCGCACCTGCGCGGACGAGTAGATCAACGATTGTGGGGTTCTTCGGGATCGCGAGCATGAGTGCCGTTAGGCCAAACGAGTCCTGGTGATCGAGGTTCGCACCGTGCCGAATAAGAGGTGCCACAAGTTCGTCTTCGCCTCGCCGAACTGCCAACATTAGAGCGGTTTCGCCCTGGCCATCCGGGACGTTGATGTCAGCGCCGGCAGCGAGGAGGATCTCGACTGCTTCAATGGAGCCGCTATAGACCGCGGCCTTGATCACCGGTCCGCCAATATCCACAATGTGGTTGGGGTCGGCACCCTTGTCAAGCGCTTGGCGGATAGCCGCGACATCGCCCGACGCGGCGGCGTGGATGAGCAACCGGTTTGCAGCGTCGACAGACGACTCAGATGACATCTCTGCGGGCTTCGACAAATCGAGAACTGGGCCGAACGTCCCAGTACAAAAAACTCTCAGTGCCAACAAATCTCAAGTCACAACACGCGTCAAATGCAACCTCACCGATTGGCCGATATGGAGGTGTATCCATTGGATATATACTGCTCAATATCCTGAAGATATTTGTCTCCTCGGAATCCCGACAGTATGTGAGTCAAAAGTGGGAGGATTCGACAGATACCTAGAATCACGAAGGAAAAGCGCTTGCGTAGAATTCCGTCAATGAGTCCACCGGCAAAACGAGGCTTCTTAACTGGGGACAAGATCCATGTTCCTCACTGAGATGATCTTCCCTCACTTACGAGTCAGCGCAGTGATGTGTTTTTCAAGCTGTTGCAGGACGTCAAGTATCGCGTGATGAGAGTCGCTAATGCCGCACGGCGCAAGAGATTGCTGTCTGATTAACGCATTGCCCAGACCAATGGAGAGTACAAATCCACCGATAGAGTTGCAGGAAACCCTACCGGGAGCGCCATCCCTGGTGGAATGCCAAGAATTCGACGTCCGCCCAACCGGATCACGGTACTTGGAGCGACGATTGGAAGTGGAGCCAGCTGGACGAGTGGATTGACGCGAGCATCATACAACTTGTATTCCGCATTCGTAAAGTCGGGCTCGAATTTCGCACACAGCACGTACTCAACTCCTGGCGTGACAGCCCATATCGCGATCGCCTTGTGGTCGAGTTGTCCTTGTACCATGCCCCAATCCTGAGAAACTCCAATTTCAACCTTGATCGTCCGAAAGTCTGCAAGAATTGGAATGTTTGGTGGAAGCACAGAGTGCGGTGTGTCTTCGCGTGGCCCATAACTGAGATCTGGACACCATCGTCGCCCTTGAGAATTCTTGGCGGCCATGTAGCCTGCAAGCTATCGCTTGACATGCCGCTCACGAAATTGATCGTGTAGCTCCCCGATGTATTTTTCGTGGGGAGTGTCGGCAAACTCGATGATGTGAATTTCTTCCGTGTCAGCAAACCATTCCAGATAATTGAGTCGAACGATTTGACCCTCGCTGTCAGCAAAAGCGTTCCATTCATCTTCCGTTGCGTGGCACACACGCAATGTACCGGTCGGTGGTGGAGGCTGTGCCACTGCAGCTTCCAGAGCAGCGTTGATGCGATCGATGCTGGCGACCAGAGGAGTCATTGACGCCGGTGTGACTGCGTCCGTCGCAGCGACAGCTTCATTGGGCGACCAGAGGAGTCATTGACGCCGGTGTGACTGCGTCCGTCGCAGCGACAGCTTCATTGGGCGCACGGTTGCTCCGCGTAGCTACTGCAGGTGACGAGTATGAGTCCCCGTCCCCAAAGAAAGCAACGCTCATGTTTCTTTGTCGTCTTGTCCCAGAATGAGCATCGAGAATGTTCATCTTGTCCGCTCGTCCGCTCAACAGCAAGACGAACGAGATAACGCCGGCGCCGGTTTCCAGTCGTTGAAAGCACTCGACTGCCCACACCAGACCAAAGTCCAACCACACCACACGGGCCTATTGCTAGTGCAACCACAATAAGGGTTTCCACGTTCTCGAGCATTGAAACAAGTTCCGCCTGCATACAATCGTGCGAAAATGACTGAGACATTATCGCGTTGAAACTTGGCAAGCGCACGGCTGGCAGAAATTCTTTCCTTTCACCCATTTTCCTCTCGATGCTTCTTCAGAAAACTCAGTTTTCACGCCATATCTGTTTGATGGGTCGTTCTCAACGATCGCGTTTGGTAGCGCTCGAGCGTGGCCACAATTTCATGATGCTGTCGACGCTTCGCGATCATAAGCGCGGTGCACCCGTCCGCATCCTTGAGGTTCACATCCGCCCCGGCCATGAGTAAGAGGTCGACGATCTCGGCATGGTGTCGGGCTGTGGCGTACATCAGTGCGGTGTTCTTGACTCTCCTGTCGACTGTGTTGACCTTCGCGCTCATTGCCAGGAGTCGTTCCACGGCCCCGACGTAGCCGTACCGACAGGCGGTGATGAGCGCCGTTTCGCCGTCATCGTTCACGTGGTCGATGTCAGCGCCAGCATCGAAGAGCACCTCAATCAACGCCACGTTGTTGTGAGCGCTAGCGCTGATCAACGTTGTGGAGCTGTGCGTTCCCGTGTCGTTCACGTTCGCGCCCGCCGCGAGGAGTAGTTCGGCCATTTGTGTTCCGCCAGCCGATCCCGACATCAGGAGCGGCGTGTCGACACTGTTTGTCGAGGGATAATCCAGCCAGGCGCCGGACGCTAGCAGCAAGCGTGCTACCGCCTCGTGTCCCCGCTCCACCGCGGAATGGAGCGCGTTACCCCCAAAGATGGATGGGTGGTTGGGATCGGCACCAGCTGCGAGCAGGATGCGGACAACGTCGGCGTGGCCCCAAGCTACTGCCGCATTCAGCGGTGTGTCGAACATTCCACACGAGCGGTTCACGTCGGCGCCCAGCGCGACCATGTGTTCGACTGCAAACACGAGCCCATGGCCCGAGGCCAGCACAAGCGGCGTGGCACCGTGGAAGTCTGCTTGGTCGACCACAACTTGTGGTGCGGCCAGCAACGACTCCAATACGTCCGCGTGGCCTCGGCGCGCAGCGCACACCAGCGCACACTCACTGGTGGCATTGACGTGCACCACGTTCGCGCCGGCTGCGAGCAACAGGTCTACGACGTCGCAGTGGCCCTCGCGCGCAGCGACAAGAAGCGCCGAGTCGCCGCGCGCGTCGGTGGAGTCGAGCGTAGCGCCGGCTGCGATCAGCTGGGCCACGGCGGAGCAGTCGCCCGCCGCACACGCGCGCAGCAGTGCCGGGTCGGCGACGCCGCGGGGCTCGCACCCATGGGCACACAGAGCCATGAATCACTTGCTTCTCACGGTCTCCGATATTGGATGGGTGGATAATCTGGGTGATTTTTCGATGAACAGTGTGGTCCACCTTTATCCGGTATCTTCACCTTGAAACTCGCAACACACGAACAGGCCAGTCCAACTCACCTTGGGAACGAAGGAGAGGGAGCCAGGGCGCTGGCCACTCCAGGCACGTTCGAGTGCGATAATAATGGTGGCTACACGGAGATACTCGAGGGCGTCGTCGTCGTTCTTGGCGCCACCCACGCCTTCAATGTGGACGGATTGGTCAGCTCCCCAGCTCCGATGACATTGCTAGCATAGCCTCGGAGCCAAGCTAAGCTACGGAGTGTAGCCACATTCACTCTGACAAACAGTTGTGCCCCCTCTCCACCATTACCCATGTTGCAGCTGGCGTCCCAGCGACACAGATGCCCGCTGCTCTCTCTCTCTCTCTCCCTTCTGTTCTCTTCCCTCTCTCTCTCTCTTAGCCCTCAAATGGGTTTGGTTTATTTCTCTGGGCTCCGTCCACATGCTCCACGGACACAGGCTGTGTGGCGCACTCGTTCTCGAAAGTCGCGTGGCGCACTGCTTCCGATTGATCGGAGACCATAGTAAATCATGGCTGGACCTGCGGTGCGTCGCGGCGCCCCCGCGGGCGATCCACGGGAGCTGTACCAGCAGAAGAAGCGCAACGGCACGCTGCTCGCGGCGCTCGCGGCAGTCCACGCGCAGTGCGTGCGTGTCAAAGAGCGCCAGCACACGGCGCGGCAGCTCCACGCAAGGCTCAACCAGGTTTTTCTTCGGGCCACAGCGAGCGACGTCGATGCATCCAGTGCACGCGCGATTCTAGACAGCTCGCGGCGCGTCGGTGCGTTCACCGCGATGGTCGACGCGTTCCATGTGACGCTCAAGCGCCACATCAAGCTCCAGGCCAATATCGTGCGCCGTGTGCTCCACCATCGCATGTTCTCGCTCCAGTTGCGGTCGATCCACCACCAGCTCTCGGCGTTTCTACGCGAGGCCGGCGCCGACAGCGGGTTCCCGCACGAATGGCGCGGTGCGTTTGAGACGGCCCTGGGCCAGGAAGAGACGCTGCTCCACGAGACATTGGCCACGGTCGTCCGCTCCACGTCGTTTCTCGCCAACGAGTACGAGGCGCTCACGACCCACCAGCAACTAGAAGTGTTGCTCAATGTGCGCAGTGCGCGCCAACTGAGTGTGGACCTGTCACCGGAGCTGGACGACTGTCTCAAGCTCATCTACCGCAAGCTCGTCAAGCTTTTCGGATGGGATCTGAGTGAAAAATCGCGACTCGTGCCGCACTGGTTTGTGCCGACGAGTGGTATCGATTACTCAAGCTCGCGGGATCTGCTCACCAAGCTCAAGCCCACGCACCGCGGTGAGATTGCGCTAGTCGACCGTGGCGGCCTCAAGCGCCACCTCGTCACGCTCAAGGCATTCAACAATAAGGCCAACCCACAGCTCCACGTCGACGAGAAGGCACACATACTTGAGACCTTCCTGGCAAAATATGGCGAGATCCACCACCCACATGTGCTGCAGGTGCGCGGCGCTAACTTTGCCGCTGGCAACCCATTTGTCGTGCGAGACTACGCGACTCAAGGCACACTGGTCGGCCATTTGATGCGGCTCCGTCACGATCTCGCACGGAGAGACACGGTAGAGGACACGATGTTGGTGTGGCGCCTCTTGGCCGACGCGTGTGAGGGACTTCTCTTCATCCACGAGCAAGGCTACGCGACGCACGGGGGGCTCCGGGGGAGCAACATCCTCGTCAACCACCGCGGTCGGGCGTGTATCGCGGACGCGGGTCTTCGTGTGCTGCGGAGCCGCATGGGCTCAGCGCCTGTGCCGGACGAGTACGAGTACGTGCGCTGGCTCGCGCCCGAGCTACTGGCCAAATCGGAGACCGGAGGCAAGCCAGGCAACGTGCAGACATCGATGGCAGGTGACGTGTACGCGTTTGGCATGTGTATTGTCGAAGTGCTGACGTGCGAGCGGCCGTGGGCCTCACTCAGCAGCGCGACAGTGGAGGACATGAAGCGTGCGAACGATACAGTGCTGCCGCCGCAGCCCGCACACGTCGCCAACCACGAGTGGCGGCTTGTCCAGAAAATGTGCGCGGCTGACCCCGTGGCGCGATTGCCCTTACAGCAGGTCTTCACGGCGCTGGTGGACCTATCACGCGGAGCGGAAGGGGACGTTGTGCCTCCAAGCATCCGCATCGACACGACGACTGTCATTCAACCGGAGGATGAGGACCAGGCGCTTCAAGCAGCCCACGAGTTCGAGACCGAGTCCGTGTCCTCGTACAAGACGACTGTCGAGTTGGAGGAGTCAATCAACTACGGAGGATCCCTCGGTGAGCCCCTGGGAGCCGATTCGATGCAAGTCGAAGTGGGCAAAGATGACGACGACGACGATGATGATCTCGACAATCTGTTTTCAGAGACCCGTACCGATGCGTTCGACAGCGGCGAGATCCGCCCGAGCGCCGCGGGGCTCGGCTTGCAGACCAACGGCCAGATGAAAAACACGGTCGAATTTCTCTCGGATTATAGTGACTCGGCCCCGGCTGTGTTGCTTCCTCATCTCCGACTTCTCCACGTGTTGGCAAAGGAAGAAGCCCAGGCGATCCATGAGTGTGGCGGCGTGCGCGTGCTCAACGCACTCTTTGCCAAGCAACCGGACGCGCAAGTGCGCTGCACGACGCTGGAGATCTACGCGGCCATGCTCACGTCAGGACACAAGACTGTGGCTGACGCGCTCGTCGAGCTGGGCGTGATCGCGCTGGTGTTTGAGGTTTTCACCGCCAACGACACGAGCAAGCCGCAGCTCGATGTGTGCGCGTCGCTGCTGCTGGATCTCATGGGCCAGTCGGACGAGGCGAAGCGCCAGATAGGCGACCCGGACAAAACATACGTTGCTGTACTTGAACAAAACGAGCAAGTCCACCATCGCCTCTTGACCGAGATCAAGTCGGTGCTCGCGCGGTTCAAGCAAATGTGAGTGGATTTGTCTGGATGGTATTGCTAGCAAGGAGAGCATCCGATTGACACGAGTTGGATGGTAGGGAAGGGAATGAAATGCTTAAGGAGGGCTTCCACGCGCCAGCGATCCAGCGATTCACTGAGGCGATCCAACTCGACCGACGACGAGGCATCTACTACGCCGACCGAAGGTTCGGACCCACGGAGTCAATTCCGATCGGGGTTAATGGGACTCGTACTCACTTCTGGATTCTGTTTTGTCTGAAAATGGTATGTAGTCTGGCGTTTTGCCATGCGCGACGCTATCACGAAGCCGTGGAAGATGCCGAGCGTTGTGTGCGCTACAACCCGTTCGACGCGCAAGGTGAATTTGTATATTCTCAAGCTGAGACTCAATGCGCCCAGAACTCTGACGCGTGTGTTTGGATAGGATACTTGCGGTACGGTATCGCGATGAAGCACCTGAAGAGATACTCCGAGGCGCTCGGGATGCTACGCAAGGGATACCAAGTGAACCCAAACCACGCACAGCTCACGGCTGTGATGGCCGAGGTGAGTTATCATGAACGCCGAGGTATCGCTGACATGCGATCAACCCACTCATCCCATGCCATTCTTTGTTTGTATATGACTATCAAGGTCCAGCAGCTCTACAACGAACAAAAAGCGCACTGAAGACTCGCATCTCTTGCTGGGTGGTTTCCCACGTCGTAGAGACGCAGCTGAGTTTCGTCTCTCTTTGCTGGAAATGTGAAACCGTTCATTCCAATCAGAGGGTGTATCTTCCGTTCGTTTCATTGCCAAAATAGACAGCGTCGACGCGTTGCCGCCTCTTGGCTGATCGACGCTCGATCGCATCTCGCACGTACCCCTTGCGTGCGGATTCCTCTCTGTTCTGGATGACTTTGAGACCTCAAAAAGAAGACGGCGTCCCACGTGACCGTTTGGCCCCACAATCCGCACCCTGCTGCGTCGGTGGCCACCTCGACACCTCGTGCCTCAGTTTCCAACACACTCATACGACTCATTCACAACAGCACCCGGATGTCCTTCTACCAGCTCCGCATCGTTTTGCTCGTTACCCTCGCACTGGTTCTTGCAGGACCTTCACCTGCGAGCGCAAGGCGCTTGGTCGACCCATCATCCACAAACATCACCGGTGTGGAGGCCATCGACATCGGCGTTGGGTGTGGTAAGACGACGTACCCCGCCGACGAGATCACGGACGGCGGTGCTCTCATCGGGCCGACGTTCACGTACGTGATCTCAAATCCGCTCGCGGCGTTTCTGTCAGTGCGGTTTACGCAGCTGAACCTGCCGGCCAATGACTTTGTGATCGTCCGGCCGACTCATTCCGGTCCTAGCGAGGCACGCAGTTTCACGTACCGCAGCGGCGACAAGCCGGTACCATTCCTCAGCGACGAGCTCATCACCAAGTCGATCACCATCGAGCTGTACTCCGTGTCGGGCGGCCGCAACGTGGTGAACGCCTCGCAGTGTACGGGCTTCACGATCGATAGCTACCGGTACTTGGCCGTGGCTGCGAATGCCATCGGTTCAGAGCAAGAAGACGTGTGCGGTGTCGACGAGTCGCGCGAGGCGGCATGTTTCAAGATGTTTCCGGAGGTATTCAATCGATCGAGCCCGGTCATGCGCCTTCTCATTCACAAGTCCAACGGTAGCTTTTTCTGCACGGGCTGGCTGTTTGGCTGTGAAGGTCACGTACTCACAAACCGTCATTGCATCGAGACGCCGGACCACGCCGCCAACACAAAGTTTGAGTTCCACGCGCTCGGCCCGTCATGCGATACAGACTGTGAAGAACCCCTGGGCTGCCGCGGCGACGTGCGCGCGTCCTCGGCCCAGTTGGTTGCTGCGAACGAGAACTTGGACTACGCGCTGGTGAAACTCGATGAGAATCTGTCCAACGACTATGGATACCTCTCCATGCGCGAAAGCGGTGCCGTAGCTGGGGAGCGTGTGTACTTGCCGCAGCATCCGGCCGGATGGGGCAAGCGAATCGCCATGAAAGCAGATCAAGACTGGGGGAAAATCGAGTCTCTGACACAGGGCGGGTGCCTGGCCAACCAGCTCTCGTACAGTCTCGACACACAAGGTGGATCTTCCGGCTCTCCGCTTCTCGCCTACCCAGATAATGTCGTCGTCGGGCTCCATCACTGCGGCGGATGCCCCAACACGGCCATCAACGCGCGCGACATCGTAGCCGACTTGAAATCAAAAGGGGTTCTGCCAAACTGTGCGGTCGCCTAACGTCAAGTCAACCTTTGTGCGACAGCGCATACTTTCTCTTCTCTGTCGCCACCCATTCCCTAACTCGAGAACCTACGAAGTCGAGTCATCTTCCTAACCGAGTCGCAAGCGGACGAGCCCATAGCCGATTGGAGTTCTACACCCTCCGAGCGGGGCAAGCTTCACCCATGTGCGCATGATCGTAGGGAGTGGAATTGGCTGGTGGTCCCTCTAGTCGTTGGCGCTCAGCTGGCGACGTGCGATGGAAGGCCTGAACGCTCTTGCGAATTGCAAGCCTTCCTAGCTTCACAACGAGCGATACTTCGCACTACGTTTCGGAGCTTGATTCCGTCCGATCTCTGCCGCAAGCTTCCATTTCAGTCCTTCGCACTCGGAACGACCGCGATGTCGGTGAATCAATGGACACAAGAACAGCAACCAGGAAGTTCATCCATTCGATCCACTGGTCGTCACCTCCATCGTCTGCCGGGCAATAGTCGGTCGTCGTCAAGCGCCAGTGTCTGCACAAGACGCCGATGACATTGATCAAGAAGGTGCAAGCTTTTTTTTCCTTCGGACAAACCCGGGGACCAGGGTACTCGATTCATAACAGCGTAATTTTATCTGGAGGCTGCTGGAGGTGCGACAGGGGTATCCAACTGTCGTATCCCTCGACACAACGAACATCTATTCCTTTCGCCTTTGGCAGTCACGATTTCACCGACCCGCTGCCATGCTGCTCACCGAAGAACGCGCGAGTGAGCTCATCGCTGACTGGACGGCCGGCTCCTGCGCTGAGCTGACTTTCACTGGGAAGGATCTTCGCCTGGTTGTTGGTGAAGACTATGCCTGGCCCACATCGATTCAAGGAGCGAGAGAGCGCGCACTCGGCGTTCGGCGACTATTGGAAGGGTTGAACGCCCTCACAACGTGCGGCGGTTTTGATCCCGAAGAGAATCCAGCATTTTGGCTCCGTGAGATGACGAAATTGGGTGAATGTTCGCCACACCGATTCTCGCGTGATCTCTTCGCGCGCTACGATATCGAAGCAGATTTCACAGCGACGGACTTGCCATCGGTGTTAGCATTTGGCTGTGTGACGTGCCTCTCCATGGATCCGGCTTCGTCGGCGATGGGAGTCCGCCACCAAGTTATCGGCCAACTCCGCCATTACATGCTCACAATGCCGCCCGCGCTTGATTTGAGGCTGCGCCTGACTCACAGTGTGTCAAATTTTGAGTCGTGGCATAACCTTAGCGATGCGCTCTGTGATTTTGCGCATGTGATGTCGCTAGTATCCACCTCAAGTGACCCCGAGAGAGTCAAGGTTGTCACGGGCGACCACTACGGGAACATAGAACCGATCAATTGTTACTACCCGGTCGCGAAACTGATCAAATGGATCGGCCAATCCCTGGGCTGTCTACTCGAGTTTCACTGTAGTTACCCCGACAACCGTGACGAGTTTTTGGAGGCTCCATATCGCTTTGACGGAATCATGCGGGCACTCGCTGACATTGACACGGTTGAGGCGATGTCATGGACGTTAGAGTCCGTTACCAAGGACGACGCTGCGATTCTCTTCTCGGCTGTATCGAACATGGATTCACTTCAATCGTTGACGGTGGACAGACTCGGCGCCAGCACCGATAGCTTGGCGTTGTTTGACTGGCTTGCGTTTGCTCTCAGACGTCGACAGCTGCGAGGGCTCCAGCTCTGCCCCTCGATCAGCATCAATCAACAAGAAGCGGAAGCTTTTACTCGAGCGATGACCGACAACCGTCTGTGTGAAAGATTGATCCCCGCGCACGTGCGTGAAATGACCGATTTCGTGTATTTCCCGCTTGGAACCACCGTCAAGCCGGCACCAAATACCCACATGACCAGTAACTTGCTGGCGGGGCGCTTGGATAGCGATCCTGTCGTCGCGAACGGCACTCGCCTGACCGTTGTCGCACAAAGCGGAGCTAAATGCATCGTCGTGGTTCCTGGGGGTGGGTTGATGTGGATTGCAACGAATGCACTCTCTGCATGGGAGTATCCGTCGGATCAAAAGCCTCCAAGCCTCCCGCACGCTCTGCGTGCAATGAGTTTCATTAAAAGTGAGTTCAGGGATGTAATGCTCGTCATGCAACACGTAGGTGCCGACGGGTACGATTTCGAAGGGAGTATCAAGCCTAGCGATATGGACTCACTGTCGCGCTGTGGTGGATCGTTGCGAGCCATTATCGAGACGACTTGCGACTTGTCAAGCTTTGGGCGCCTATTGACACGTTTCGCCGCCACACTTCAAAGTGTTTCCGTCGCAATTCGCTGGTCCAGCGGATACCCATACGCTTACAAGAGCTTGGCAGATCCGAGTCCATTTTTCGATGCCCTCATCAACCCCACAGGAGCGTGTCAACTGAGAGAGTTGTATGTGGCCTCGATCGACTTGACCGCCGATGCGATGGAAGTGCTTGCAGTCACACTGGCGACCAATCGACGCCTCCAGCTCGTGGTTCTCCAAAGTAGCGCGACTGAAGGCGAGCTAACGAGCCTGGAGAAGCGCCATCGCGATCGGCGCCACGACGCGCAGCAAAAAGGGGATCTACGCCTTTCTGTTGTGTGCACGCCACCATAAGTGTTGGGGCGCGCTCCCGAGTCTCTGTGTGCAGCGCGTGGCCGAGTTCGCAGTCACCCAGAGGCGGCGCCTCGTTGTGCTTGATCATTTGAGCGAACCGCGTGAATATGTCACGTGAGATACTTCGGGTCGAGTTTGCCGTCATCCACACGAGTCTGCGACGTGTGCAGTCTCGAGTGGGTACAAGCCCCGTATTTTACGGAAATACCCGCATTTGCTTTATAGTTTTACTATATGCCATTTGAAGCGTCCCAAATTACCTCATTTTGAAAAAAAATGTGAGACCAATCCTTCCCAAATTCGTTGCACTGTATGGAAGATCCTGGGGGGAAACTCGGGCAGCTCAGCGCGCTGGCGCTTCGAGGAGGCCCACCATCTGCCTGCTCCCTCAGCAGCTCACGCAGCGTTTCTGGCCGTGCTCCACGACAAGGACAAGCGCGTCGGGTTGAGAGTCGGATATCGGAGACCGTTGACAGGTAGGTCCACGCAATGACAAGACCCAAGGCGACGGCGCAAGAGAAAGAGGATGGAAAGGCAAAGGCACAGTGTCTCTGAGACAGGGTGGCTGACTGGCAGGCGGATTGCCGGGCTGCCAGTGGTGCCTCTTCACTGTGATGCGTGCCCCAACACGGCCACCTCGTCGCAAACAAGACGTTCTCCCAAGGTGTGCAGTCGCGTGAGGTCAAGTTCGATCTGTTTCCATCCTTTGTGGGACAGGGCAAAAAATCTCTCTGTCTCGACCACGCACTAGTCTCCTTCGTCACTTTCCAATCTGCCATGCTGCTCTCCGAAGCGCGCGCGCACCAGCTGATCACCGAGTGGACGAAAGATTGCTCGTATGTGGGGCCTCACCTTCCGAGAGAGAGGCAAGCTTCACGCATGTGCGCATGATCGTCGGAGTGGACTTTGCTGCGAAAACCTTCGATGAAGTCAAACGATTAGCGCTCAGCTGTCGGGGTGCAATGGAGGGTCTGAACGCTCTCGCTTACTGTGCCGGCTTCGATCCCGAGGAGAACCTGACGTTCTGGCCGACGTTCTGGCGGGGTGAACTAAAAAGACTCGTTCGTATGGGCGACCCGCGCGTGCAACGACTCTCAAGCGATCTTTTCTCGTGCTTCTACTTGATGCACTTGAGCTATGCGAAGGCCACATCTAATCCAGTGGTGTACGGCCTAGCAACGTGCCTCTCCATGGATCCAACTTCACCCGCCATGACGATCCGCAGACATATCATCGCTCAACTACAAGTGTTTTTGCTCAGCTCACCTCCTCCGTTGGACATTGTTGTTGGTACCTCACGCTCTCGTGAGTTTGATGATGTCCGTGCATCAGACATCAACCTTTTGAATCTTCGGTGGCTGTTACACACCACAACTAGCGAGGTGTTGAAGGTTACAATCGGCTGTGAGCGGTCACCGATTTCGCTGAACAAGCATCAACCTATTTGCGATGCACTTCGAGAAGTTGGTGCGATCGTTGGTGCTTCCAGGGTTAGAGCCCTCGTGCCTCTTGTCGATCATGAGCGATCCTACTGTCAGTCAGTGGAAGATCGAGTCACTCGCGATCGGCGAAGTGCTCCTTCCTACGCATGTCTCGACACGGAGTCCACTTTCTGATGCGATCACCACGCCTCACCATCCGATAGCGCGAAGCTTGCGGGAGCTGAGCCTTTATTCCGTAGAGCTCTCAGTCGAAGCACTGAACCTGTTGGTGACAGCGCTCCAGGCCAACCGGCGACTGCGATTCCTTCGGCTGGGTTCCAATGAAAATGAAGATACCCTAGCACTCTCGCAGGAGCAGTTAGCTGTCCACATCGGTCCCACTGACCGTAGCAAAGTGTGGCTTTACACGTTCATGCTCTGTATGCGACGACACCCGCAGTGGATTCTGTTGCCGTGGGAATGCCAGCGATGCGTGCGAGTTCGCCGCCGTCCAGACACGCCGCCAGGTCGTACTTGATGATTCCGACGATGACGACACGTACTACAACGCAACCAGCAGCGACGACGAAGACAATAGCGACGACGAAGACTAAAGCGACACCGAAGGCAACAGTGACGATGAAGACAACAGCGACGATAAACCAGACAGCGAGGCATCGGGCGAGTGATCGCATCAGCGAGGTGTGTGGACTCGCCACAAGAACTCTATTTTTTCAAATTTTTTTGGCCCACAAAAGACAAGATGATTGCATGAACCCATACGAGTTCCAGCTATATTTTTTCAGAAATAATACAGCGCAAGATCTCCCAAGGCTACGATGACGGCTCGCCGTGTTAGTTTGCGCGTCCACTCCACCTGCACGCGTTCGCGATCGTCCAGGGGGCTGGAAAGGGGCTCAGTTATAGTGCTTGCGTCAAATCCCCAGGTGACTCGCAGCTTGAGTTTATAGGACGACAATCTTGGGATTTGAATTTCGACATGCTCACGGACACTGCGCAATCAAAAGGATGTGACGTCTAGGATCTCGGCGTGCCGTGCCAACCTCATGGCTCGCGAGCAACCTACCATCGACTCCGAAGTACTGAAAACTCCACTCGAGTGCATCAAAAAGACCAGTGGAGGAGCCTGAAGGATGTGTTTACAGCGCCCGTGGGCCCTCGGAACGCAGTGAGGTCTGAGCTCCAAGTGGCTCGTGGTCTTTCCAGTCTGCGACGTGTGCAAGAGAAAGTGGGTACAGACCATATTTTCCGCAACTACTCCCACAACTTTCTTGTTCCTTCCTCTGTGATCATAACCAAATCCGATATTACATATTTGAAGAAAAAGACCTCCGTCTATGGAAGATGCCATGGCGCGGCGGCGCGCGGACTCGGGCCGTGTGTCTTCTCTGGACGCGTCGCTGTCCGGAGACGACGCGTCCAGCGCGGGCGACGACGGCGGCGCGCTGGACGCGCTCTGGCGCTTCGAGGAGGCCCATCACTGCCTGCTCCACCAGCAGCTCGCGCCGGCCCACGCGGCGTTTGTCGACGGCTTGTACGCGGCGCTCGAGGCCGCGCGCGATGCGCTCGAGCAGCAAAGCGTGCGCGTGCTGGCCGTGCTCCACGACAAGGACAAACGGATCGAGGCGCTCGAGAGCGAGACCGCTCGTAGACGGATAAGTGAGACCGTCGTCGATGTGGCTACACAATGTGAGGTCCGAACCAAATCCAAGGCGACGCAGTGCGAGCCGACGCGAGACGGTACGCGTGAGGAAGAGAATGACGAGGAAGAGACGGTGATGGCGCTGCGGCGCCAAGTGGACGAGCAAGGCGAGCAGATCGAGGTGCTGCTGGATGAGCTCGAGCGCATGCAGCGGCTGGTCGAGGAGGCCAAGACGGACGCCAACAAGGATGCGACCGACGAGCCACGTAGACCCACGGATAGCAAGGCTGTGCAGACCACGGACACACAGGGGATACTGGTGTCTCGTGGTGGTGGCGACGCGCAGGCGATGATCACAGCGCTACAGGCCCAGCTGGACGAGGTCGAACGCAACAACACGGCGTTGAGGACGGCGCTCTCGCAGACGCAGACACCACCGCCACAAGCGATGTTGTCAACCGACGCCGATCTGGACGCTGTCGATGTGCAGCTAGAAGATGCAATCCGTGTGATGGAAACAGTTTCGCAGTGTCGGCTGAACCCGTTGACGTCGACTTGCGATGGTGCGACGCTTACGTGTCTTGACTTGGAACACAAGTTGCGTGACGCAGAACTTGAGCGGGACTCGCTGGTGGATCAGATACTTGCCTTACATAAAGCGTTGTCGAATGGTACTGCAATGCCGTCGTTTGTATCCACGCTGGCCGTTCTCGAGTCGAACCAGCAGCAGACTCTAGAGAAGGGCTGCAACCAGGTCACTTGCCATCACACGCTCCGTCGACTGATACAACAAGTACGCTCGCAACGCAGCACTCAGAGCGAGCGCGACACCAAGGCATTGCGGCGCGAAATCCGCCACGCGTTGCGAAGTTATAGCAACGAAGAGGCAGCAAAGATGGTTGGTCGCATCGCGGCAGAATGGATGCGCTGGGAGTCTGTTCGTGTGGAAGAGCTCAATAACATCCGGCGAGCTCACGCTGATCAACTTGCCGTACAATCAACTCGGATGGCAGCCCTCGTGGACGAGATCCATCGATTGAACCAGCGCTCATTAGATCTGGAGACAGAGCTCAAGGTTCTTTCCCGACAAAGCAGCACATCGCCAGTCGTCAATGGCCAGAATGAAAGAGCGTCCGGAGGTGAAATGGCTATGGCTGTCGACAAGGATCGCCACGTGCTCATGCTCGAGCAATCACTGATGATGAAGCAAGAGCAACTGGACGTTGCGAATCGCGCGGTGCGCGCGCTCTCATCAACCGTTGGATCCCATGCGCTGAGTGTGCGTTTTGCTGACGAGGGCGTCACGTCAGGCCGCGAAATTGTGCAGCACAGATCATCTTTGCCGGCATCAAATGCGAAGACACTGGTCGCAGAGCTGACGATGGAGCTACAAGCGCTAAAGGAGCGTGATTGCAAACGCTTTTTCCCGGCAAGCACCTCCCAGCACGCTGTTGTCGAGTACTTCCGTCTTGAGAAAGAGTGTCTACGTCTTCGCTGCCGGCTGAGAGACAAAGACGATCGCATCCAGCAGCTCGAGTTGCATTGTGGTGAACTCGAGAAAAGTGCCAGACGCATTTGCACGCTTGAAGAGTCCCAAGAGGCGTTGAGATTTATTGAAAAACAACTCATCGAAGCAGCGAGGATGGGGGACTATCCAAAAGGCGTATCCCAGCATGGGATCATAGAACGATACTACGTTCGGGTGCTCGAGAAACGGAATGAAGACTTGAGGGTCGAGATCATCAAGGCGAAGAGTCGGATATCCTTCCTCGAAAGGAGTCTTAACCTATCGTCAAGCAGCCACTCGCAACCTGGAGATCTTCCAGTAACTGGCAAGCTGGAACTTGTGCAGAGGGCCGTAAAGCAGGTAGAAGAGTATCACATGCAAGCCCAAGAAGCCATGCAAGAGTGGAAGCAGAAGTGGCAAGACAAAAGCAGTACGAAGGAGGCAATCGAGCCCAGAGCGGGCCAGCCCGACCAACTCCTCGCATCCTATGGCGTGTTGTTGGGCCATTATGAGACTTTGAGTCTGCAGCTTCAAATGCTTCAAAACGCTAGCGGCTCCGATTTGGTGTCGCGCACTGACGATTCGAAGTCTGCAACCGACGTGAGCCAGCTCTTGGGACGCATCCACGTTCTGGAAGATCGTTTACTCGAAGCGCAGGCCTGTCTTGGCTGCGGAGATCGCGTTGTGAAACAGCTCGTGGCGAAGACGGTGAACGTAGGCATCGCAACGGATGGAGCTTCAACTGTGGAAACTGGAACGCAAGTGAGTTCACGCGACCGTCACAAAATGCAACTGTCAAAAGGTATTCAAACGGATTCAGAAACCGCGCCGTTTCAACACGAGGAGCCACAAGGCCACATATCCAATCGCAGCAGTTTGGCAACAGCGCCACCGATGGTGGAAGATGGTCGTCCAGAGTCCTCAACTGACTCGCGACTCCTGAAGATCCAGCACCATCTTGAAATGTCGCTCGCGCGGGTCGAGGAACTGACAGCGCAAAAGGACAAGCTCGCGGAACGACTCGATGACGCGCGTCGAGCGAACCGACGCCTCGCGAAAGAGGAGGAGAACTTGCGATCTCAAGTGGCTGAGATGGAGAGCTCCAATGCGTCTTTATCCAACGAGCTGCACCAGTTGCGCCACGCGGAGCCAATCACCACGCCGTCGATTGAGGCATCTACCGAGAAGACGTTAGCCGTCAAAGAGCAAGAGACTTGCGAGTTGGTTCGACAACTATGTGAGTCAAAAGAACGGTGTTTCCAGGTAGAGAAAGCTCGCGAAGACGCAGAACTGAGAGTGCGCAAACTAGAGGAGATGATGAAGTCGTTGGAAGCTGATCGAATTGATGATCGCAACCGCCATCTAGAAGAATACATGGCCAAGGTGAATCAAAGCCTGGCGTCTTTCGAGCGCGACAAGGAACGGTTGATGAGCGAGAATCAGGAGCTCCAAAGAAAGTTGCAGCAGCTGGAGGTGGAGGCGGCTGCGAAAGCCGCCACGGGGACGCGAACAAGTGCCACGGAGACTGACTCGTCGCTCGAACTCGATCGATTGCTCCAGCTCCCCGAGCACCAAGCGCTGGAGACGCGGGTTGTCCTGCTTCAAAACGAGTTGGAAATCGAGCGCCGAGCCCACGCCGAGCTGCGAACCCGTCACGAGACTGAACAGCGAGAACGATCGCGAGCGATGGACGCGGAACGGATTGCAGTGGACGATGAGAAGGCGTCGTTGCGGCGATTGATGGACGAGATCACTGCCGCCCACGAAAGGCTCCAGCAGGAGCTGGTCGATCTTCAGGCGGCGAGTGTCGAAGCCAGAGAAGAAGCAGACAAGCGCATCCAGTTTCTCACGGCGTGTGTGGAGGAGTGCTCTCGACTGGTCGACGCAGCCGGGCCGAATGACGACATCATCACGTCACGGGATATCTACGACACGATCGTCACGCTCTCCACACGAATAGCTTCCGGTGTACGCGGTCCAGCGACGACCACGCCACGGCGTAGTAAGACCGCGGTGGGTGCCAAACCATCCGAGAATAAAGCCCCCAACTCGATGCCGCTCGCTGGATCGGAACGACCGCAGGAGAAGCCCGACCTAAAGCGTGGGATCCAGGTCCACTCGCAACTCCAGGCCGAGACGTGGCGTGTTCGTGCTGCCAAGCTCGAGGCGTCGCTTCGAGCTGCGAGCTTGAAGACCAAGACGTTCGAAGACATGGTGGACCACCTCGAAGTCCAGATGGACGCGCTCAAGGGCGAGGTGAAAGACCGCATGGCCAAGGAGTCGATGCTGCTCACAAAGCACGGCCAACTCAAAGTAGAGATCACGACTTTAAAAGCCCAAAACCATACGCTCACGTCACGGCTCGCCGAGGCCTGTGGCGAGTTGAAGCGTACCCAAGACGCGGCCAAAGGAACCGACGGCGAAGTCGCGCGGCTCCGTGCCGCGCTCCAACGGAAGACGGAGCTGCTGTCCCGGCACAAATCGAAATGCGACGACACGCAGAGCGCACTGGAGCTCGCGACCAAGCGGATCGCACAGCTCGAGCTCGCGGAAAAGCACGCGGCCGCGGCCATGCTCAAGCACAAGGACCAGGCCCAGCAGCTCCAGGAGCTCCGCCAGCAATGGACGGCCAGTCGCGACGCCAACGCCGAGCTGCGCGCCCACGCGGACGCGCACAAGCTCCAGCTGGGCGAGCTCCAGGCTCGCGTCAAGTCGCTGCGGCTCGACAATGGGCAGCTCCGCGACCAGCTGCGGTCGCTCAAGAAGACGGTGCGCGACCAGGCCGAGGCCGTGGTCTCCACGCACCATGCCGACACGGCCACGGCGCTCGCGGCCGTGGGAGGCGACGGCCGCGTGTCGCCGGCGACGCCCATCGATCTGCTCGCAGCCCAGGTCAAGACGCTCAAGCGGCGCGTGCTCCAAAAGCAAGAGGTCATCGTCGCGTTCAAGACCAAGCTGACAGAGCTGGCGGCCGCGCTCGAGTCGGAGCGCGCCACAGTCGCCGAGCTTTCGCAGAGCTACCGCCACGTGCAGCAGAGCCAGCGCGACAAGGAGCGGCGCCTGCTCGAGGGCGCGACGCTGCTCCAGGACGAGCTCGAACGGGCGCTGCGCGCCAAGACCGAGCAGCTCGACGGGCTGCGCGCGTCGGTTTTCGACGCGTGCGAAGTGTTTGTGGCCTGCAGTCGAGGGCCCGTGTCCTCCTCGTCCTCGTCGGCATCGCTCACGTGGCCCGAGGACCCCGAGGACGACGGCGTGGACGGCCATCTCGACACGCACAAGGCCGAGTTGCTGCAGGAGCTCCGTCGGTACGCGGACCTGTCGCCGGCCGATCTCGCGGATCTCCGGATCACGACGGTCGCGACCAAGAGCCAGCGACTGGACCGTGTCCATGCGGCCCACGTCGCGCAGCAGCGCGGCGCACGCGTGCTCCAGGAGCTCGAGCACGCGCTCGAGGCGTCGCCCCACGACTGCCGCGACGAGATCGGCGCCGTGCTCGCGTTCCTCGCACGGACCGGGTGATCGTTGTTTCGGACGGAGATCGGGGAGCTCACTTGTGTGACGCGGCGCGTGTCATTCCCGTTTCTCCGGAATCCAGGGCCTCGTGTGTCCAGAGTGAGGAACGGCCCAGGGAGACTAACGAAGTGGAAGGAAAGGAAAAGATGGGAGGGAGCACCTTTTGGAGGAGCTCGTCTCCTTCCCCCTCCCCTCCCCTTCGCTTCGGAGCCCAGAAAACGCCTCGCCGGCTCGGAGACTTTCTCCAGAGCCACAGCCAAGCGATCCGTGTAGACGAAAACGGGGTTGCCTTGGGAAATTGATGAGCCTCATTTCCACCCAGAGATGGATGTTCGTGGGGGACCAGAAATGCATGACCGAGTTGCCATTTTCCGGATTTGGATCCAGCGGACGCAGTTGCGCGTGTCGTGGATGGGGGACCTTTCTGTACAGTATCCAAAGATACCGTACACGTGCGCCAAGATCGCGTCGGCAAGCAGTTCCATTCTGCGTCATCGTGGCTCCGCTCAAAATGGCGCCCCAGAGTTCTCTGCGTCCGCGGATCTTTGTGGCTCTGTCCAGAACAGGAAAATTATCCAATCACAGCACTCGAAAGCCGGTCATCATGTCGAATTTTTCTTCTTTTTTTTTTTCGTTCTCGCCCACAGTTGCAGAACAGAAATGCAGGTGCTGTCGACGAGGAGATGAGAAGCCAGTCACCCAGTCACAGACAGCGGAGCGACAACCCCGCGCTTGCCGGTGACAAGCACATGACGCTCCCAGCTTCTGGACCGACGAGGCGGCGCCATGGCGTGCATGTCCAGCGCGTCGGGCGGGTTCCTGGGATCCAGGTTTTCGTCCACGGATCGATGCGACACGGGCCTGGCTTCGTCCAGATGATTACGCATCGCGCCCGGCCACGATGCTGGGAGCATTTTGGTGAATCCCAGACTGTGATGATGGTCAGCATCATCCGGCAGAATCAAGGCTGGGCTCCCCTCTGATACACGCGCGGAAAAGAAAAGCTTCCGATGCATTTCGTGGAACCGTTCGTGGGTGCGCGAATAACGCGGGACATCCCACACAAAGAGAATTGGAGGAACCAGAAGTGTCAAAGCAAAAGTGTTCCACGGATTTTTGTCACCCATTTTGCCGGGAGTGGCCGATCTCAAAATTTCTGATTTTCCGAGTTGAGCAATCGCTCTCCAGTTTTGAGCGACAACATGGAAAGAGACACTCTGTGCATTCCTGTTTTTTCGGCTGCAGCGCGGGTTTCTCACCACGTTTGGCCCAGAACAAAACAGGAAACAAGGGGCTGTTCTTTTTCCGCTGAATTGGTCCCACTCCTCCTCATAAACAACCAATCAAAACGAATCTGTCCATCATCTTCGAAGTTATAGCCAATCATAGTCCGCAATAAAATGGAATTCCATGCACCCCTACCCGCATGTGAGGCCTGACTCTTTCAATCGTGGTTGCAGAGCCGCGGTCTGCGTTGGGGGTGGGGAACGGCTCGCTCAACAAAACAGCTGAGGTTGCACGAGGAGGAGGGAGGAGTGACCACGCAATGTGGTGGAGCGGTCCGTGGCTCTCTCTCTCTCTGGGCGGGGCCACAGGGGGTCGGTGTTGCCTGCGGTCCGCAACGATGAGTTTCCTTCCTCCATTTTGAATCAACGGGAAGAGCAGCAGCTGGTCTAAACGCCGGTCGAGCACCGCGACCTCCGCTCCCCCCTCCCGCATTCCCCCACCCGGCCGCCGGCTCCCCACTCCCTCCTCGTCCCCAAGCGACCGCGTCCGCCAGCGCCACTCGCCGCGCTTCTCACGCAGAAAACCCGCCAGAGAGAACAGCGTTTTGTTCTTTCGTCGCGATCACAGCGCACGGTCTCCACGCTCGCTCATCCGCCAGAGAGAGAGAGAGAGAGGAGCAGCGACTCAAAGCGACCAAAAAAACAAAAAAAACGAAACCCGCGCCGACACCTGCCACCGCGCGCGCCGTTTTCTTTTTCTTTCCGGTCGGGCTGACTCGTCCCCTCCCCTCCCCTCCCCTCGTCCCCCCTCCTCCTCCCCCCTCGTCCGCGCGTCGGCTCTGGATTTCCCCGGGGTGTTTTGTCCCGAGTCAATCCAGCGTCCGCCGGCCCCCCGCATCCACCATAGGTCGCCGGTCGTCGTGGCTCGACGAGGCCTCCTCGTCGTTCAAGCGCAAGATGATGTCCAACATGCACCCGCCCCAGATCGTCTCGTCGCTCACGCGCCGCAGCTCCATGCGGAGCAGCCACTCGATGAGCCGCGAGTCGTCGATGGAGGAGAAGTGCGCGCTCGTGGACCAGCTCATCACGCAGATCCAGCGCCAGCTCCGCGACGAGCTGGGCTTCCGGGAGCTCGTGGTCTCGACCAAGGAAGAGGCCGACGATTCCACGACCATGACGGGCATGCGCGCGAGCGCGATGCTCGGCTCGTCGCTCCACGACGCGAGCTTTCTGTACACGCGCCGCCAGCCGGTAAGCTCCAGTGTCCACGGCGCCATGTCGTTTGCCAGCCAACTCGACCACACGGACCCCGTCGGGCTCGACGATCTCCCCAAGATGCGGCTCGGCGCCGTGCGGAACGTGTCGGAGACGAGCACGTCGTCTTCCCACTCGTGTAGCGACTGCTCGCGGGGCACGGTCTTTGTGTCGCCCCAGTACGAGACCAAGGCGCGGCTGCTCGTGATCGTGCCGTACCGCGAGGCCGGGATCTGGTCGCGCAGCATTTGCATGCGACAGAAAGGCTCGAGCGAGACGAGCGGCTCGATGCTCGCGTACCTCAAGAAGGCGCTCCAGGAAAACTATGGCGTGATCATCTTGAACCCGGCGGCCCAGTTTTGCCACCCCAAGAACCACGTCGAGCAGGCCTGGGACCAGCTCGTCGCGCCGCTCGCGAGCGACGTGTTTATCGTCGCGTACTCGCGCGGCGCGCAGCTCGTCAAGCACTTGCTCAACTACGACAATGGCCAGGGCGTGATGCAGGACCGGCTCAAGGCGCTCGCGCTCGTCGAGCCGAGCCACTACGTCAACGACAGCGACTCGTACTTTGCGCGCCGCATGCTCGCGCGGCGCGCGGCCGCGTGGATCCTGTCCAACGAGATTGACGTTGGCCACAAGATCCCCAAGGTCGAGGCGCGCCACGGCTGCGTGTGTCTCTCGGCCGGCGCCGTGCCCATGAACGTCGTGGGCAGCAGCGGCGCCTGGGCGCTCGAGATGGTCATGAGCTCGGTTTTCGGCTCGCTCGCCGCGCGCGCGGGCGAGGCCGCGGGCGTCACGGTCAACGACAACAAGATCCACGCGTGTGGCATTTGCCACCGCAAACTGGGCGTGCTCAACCGCCGCATCCAGTGCTCGTGGTGCCAGGTCAAGTACTGCTCGCGGTGCTGCGAGGACAAGTTTGTGCCGACCTTTGGCAGCTGGCGCGTGTGCTCGCTGTGCCAGGCGCTGCCGTGTCTGATCGACCCGAGACGCAAGCACAAGAGCGCCAAAAAGCACAAGAGCCCGACGGGATCCGAGCTCATTGACCGCGCGTCCGTGTTCATCCAGCCGAGCGGCGACGAGCCCATTTCGCTGTCGGACTTCGAGATCATCAAGCTCATTGGCCGTGGCGCGTGCGGCCGCGTCAAGCTCGTGCGTAAGAAGCACGGCTCGGACGAAGGCTACTTTTACGCCATGAAGGCCATCAAGAAGAAGCTCGTGATCCAGCGCGGGCTCGTCGAGGCCACGAACGCCGAGCGCCGGATTCTCCACCTCATCAAGCACCCGTACGTCGCGACGCTGGCGTACGCGTTCCAGAACGAGGCCAAGCTGTACCTGCTCTCGCCGTACTACCCGGGCGGCAACCTGCTCGACCAGATGCGGCTCGCACGGCGGTTCCCCGAGGACCGCACGCGTCTGTACGCGGCCGAGGTCGCGCTCGCGATCAACCACCTCCACGAGAAGAACGTCATCTACCGCGATCTCAAGCTCGAGAACGTGCTGGTCGGCTCGGACGGCCACGTCGCGCTCACGGACTTTGGCATGTCCAAGGAGAACATGGGCAACAACGGCCGCACGTCGACGTTTGTGGGCACGTACCAGATGATGGCGCCCGAAGTGTTCACGGGCAAGTCGTACTCTAGACTCGTGGACTGGTGGGCGCTCGGCGTGATGGTGTACGAGATGATCGACGGCCGCACACCCTTCAACGCCAAGACCAACAAGCTCATCAAGGAGCGCATCACAAACGTCGACCTAAAGTTCTCGCCGCGTTTCACCGACGACGCCAAGGACTTTGTCGCCCGTCTGCTGACGAAAGTCGAAGATGACCGCCTCGGGTCTGGTGCGCGTGGCTTTGAGGACATCAAGCGCCACCCGTGGTTCAAGGGTATCGACTGGGACGCTGTGGCCCGCAAGGAGGTCAAGTTTGAAGGCCAAGATGAGCTCATGAAGTCCCACGCGAAGGAGTACTCAGTGTCGGACATTTTCGATACGTACATGAACACACTCGAAGTGCCCGTGGACACCCCGGCCTCCGTCAAGAGCAGCTCGGGCGACCTCTTCAACGACTTCGAGTACAACCACCTGGACGCGATGGACGTGTCCATCGAGCCGGACGTCGAGAGCCCATCGGCCGAGGACGGTGAGGTCGGCATGTTTGACCTTGAAGTGGAACTTGACACTGACAGCGAGGACGGCGACCGCGTCGCGGACCCTGCCCTCGTGGAGGCCGCGGCGGCCGCCAACGCAAGTGAAGAAGTGGTGGACCGCCTGCTGACAAGTCACGAATCCAACTTCGACATTAGCTTGCTGCGGCCCCACGAGGCCACCGACTTTGAGTACTCGGCAGTGTCGTCACTGAGCTCGTCGAACGTGTCGAAGCAGGACCCGGATGACGTTGACAGCGGCGACAATGACGACGAAGACGACGGTGAGATCATCAACGTGGAGGACGCGGACGATCTCGTACTAGACACGGATAAGCCGGCCGTCGCCGCCAAGCCCGTGGCTGAGTCGCCGACGGAGAGCTCGCTTCGGCTGAGTACCCAATCTGCGACGGCCACGGAAAAGGTCAGAGTCGAGCAAGAGAGTGCCTCCCAGCTCGTGACTGCTGGCGGCCATCCATGAACGTCGCCCCCCACCTCCTCAAGTAATTTTTTTCAAGGATGTGAAGATATGATTTCGACATGCGCGAATACGTCAACTAGTGTACGTAGAACGGAGCAGCTTAGACGGGAAGAATGAGAACAAGATGAAGAAACGCGAAAGCCCACGAAGAAGCAGCGAGGCTGGGCCCGCCCGCGTATGAGCGATGAGTGTCTAGTCGTCGTTTTTCGAGGTTGTCGTGGTGGTGATCCTATTTGGCTGAATAGTACGGTACATCCAAAAACAAACTGTATTTACCCTGGACCTGTGTGTGTGTTTGTGTGTGTCGTCGTCGTCGTCGTCGCTTCATGCAGTCGTCACAGCGGAGAACGCTTGAAAGCCACAGACCTTCTGGATCTCCGCGACGCGCGTGATCGCTTCTTGCGCGCGTTTACCGTCTCCGAGCCTCATGGCCGCGACGGCGATCTGCTGGTGGAGCGTCTCAGTCGTCGGGTACGACTTGGGGAGCCCCTCGCTCTCCCACAGCCGTAGCAGCGTCTCGGCGAGCATGAGCGCCTTGGCCCAGTCGTTGGTCTGCGTGGCGCTGCGCAGCTCCAGCATCTTGAGCGAAAACGCCACGTCCGGACGCGACCCCAGGAGCGTCTCGTGGCGTTTCGTGAGCACACGGAGCCGTCCGCTGACTGCGAGCGGGTCGTTCTCACCACTCAGCTGGACGAGCTGCCGCAGCAGGTGCTGCTCCTCTTGGTTCGAGCCGTCGACAGCGAGCGTCCCAGTCGCGTCTCGTACGCAGCGCCGGCACTCGCAGTCAAAGCCAAAGCCCTCACGCAGCGTCTCCAGGCGGCGTGCGCGGCCGACCATGAGGTCGCTCAGGTACGAATATTCGATCAGCTCCAGGGGCTGGATGTCGGCGACGGCGTAGAGTTGTAGCGACCGCGTCACAGGATCGAAGCTGGGCACGACGTTGGGCGCACACGAGTGGTTGAGCGTCATCGCGGCCTCGGGAAACACGCCGAGGCCACACACGCCCGATGTGCCGTTGAGTAGTAGCGGGTGCGCGTTGCTCTGGATCCGCTCGAGCGTCTCGCGGATGTGGGTCCGCTTGACCACGCGGAGCGCCGACGCCTTGTTCGGGATCCTCTTGAGGCTGCGTCGCAGCCACTGCGCGGCCTGGTCCAGCGAGGCCTCGCGTGCGGGCGCCGTGGGGGTTGAGAGCTTGGCGAGCGCGTCGGGGTTCGCGACAAACACTTCCATCGCGAGCACGGCGAGAGCGAGCCGCAGCGTTTCCTTGTCGAGGACCGCGTTGTGGGCCCACGCGGCCGTGTGGAGGTCGCGCAGCGGCGAGCACTGCGGGTCGTGGAGCACGGCGTCGGCCTCGAGGCACGGGCGCGAACAGTAGAGCGCAAACTCGCAGCCGCCGCACCGGAACGCCTTCTTTGTGAGCTGCGCAAAGCACCAGTGGCAGCGCGCGCGCACCGAACGGTCCGAGACGACCACAGCGAACGCCGTGGCGCGCATGGCGCACGCGCCCGCGGGGATCCGTCGGTGGGCCGCGACGACGCGACCGAGCCGCGGCGACTCGTACAGTCTCAGCTGCGCGTCGTTTTCGTCTTCAAAGGGCGGCTCGTGGGCGCCACGGCCCAGCAGCGCGTCGGCGGCATCACGATCCGCTATGTGGCGCACGAGCGTCACGGCCGACGCGTCGAGCCAGCGCGAGTGACGCGGGAGGCGCGGCGACGCGCAGGGCCAGTCGAGGAGCACGAGCCCCGCGGCGACGCGGCGGTCGGCGATGCGTACGTGTAGCAACGAGGAGGAGGAGGAGGAAGAGGAGGAGGAGGAGACGGGGGGGGAGGAGCAGCTGCTGCAAGCAGTGCTTAGCGGCGAGGCCGCGCTCCGCCAGACCAATGCGTTCATGTTGGCTGGCGGTGACCTGGGGTGAGGTTACACGAGGGGTACACTAGCCACCACACCGATGTATGTAGCCATGTTGGCCACGGTCTCAGTTACTTTGGTTACATATTATGGGTTTGGGGCCTTGCGGAACTTGCGCAGCGCGTGGTGGACTTCCATGGCCGTGGGCCGCTCGCTCGCGTCGAAGGCCACGCACTGCGCGACGATGGCACGCACGCCCTCCGGACAGGAGAGCGATGGCGTTGGCTGAAGCTTACCCGTGCTGACGAGGATCGCGATGCGCGTGTTGCGAAGCGCGTTTTGGGTCTCAGCGCCGCCACGAGCGTGTCGTCGACCTCTCGAGTTGGTGTCGTCGGTGGACAGAACCTGTTCATGTTCGTACGGGTGGCGACACCGGTCTAGCTCCACGAGCAGTACACCCAGTGAATAAATATCCGCCTTCTCGCAGTAGCGCTCGCCACGCAGCACCTCGGGCGCGGTCCACGCGATCGTCCCGACCTCGCGGGTCATCGTTTCTTCTTCAGACAACTCGCGGCTAATGCCAAAGCCGCTCAGCTTAGCGTTGCCATCCGTATCCAGTATCACGTTGTTGGCGTTAAGATCACGATGGACGATTGGGTTCCGGAACGAGTGCAAGTAGACAGTGGCCTCTGCGATATCTGTAGCGATCGACGTCTTGCTCTTGATCTTGGACAATGTCCACGGCTCGCACCACTCCTCACCAGACTGCTCATGATCACGCTGCTTATCCAGAAGGCTTCGAAGGTCACCATTGGTCATGCACTCGGTCAGCACCGAGAGATCGCGCAGGCTAGTCCAACTGATACCAATACACCGAACAATCTTTGGGTGGTCCATGCTGGCACACATCCTGATCTCATCCATGAAGCACTGGACGGTACGCTGGTCACGCCATTTGCCTGGGAGTAGCTGCTTGATCACCACACTGGTACCACTGTACTTACCACTGTAAATGACACCAAAGCTGCCTTTGGCGTTTGTGTCACCTCGTTGGACGGCATTGCCGTCAATCCGGAAAAGACTGAGGGATTTGTCGTTGCGAATGTCGTTCTCGAGATACTCACAAGAGCGATCGTCTTCTTCTTCGGCCGTTGGATGGGCGGATGCAGTTGACTGAGGGCTCTCGAGACTCGTGAAGTCTTCGTCTGAAGAATCCGGTTTCTTCGTTGCCGACCCGACGATTGTACGGTAGGTAATGCCTCCAACGATTAACACGAAGGCAGTTGCGACAATCACCAAGATGATTGTGACAGGCGAGTTTAGCGAGAACTTGGACTTGGAGGTAGTGTCGGTCGTGGTCACCCCCGGCTTTTGGGTAGCTTTGGAGCTGCTTGTCTTGTTGTCAGTCTCTCCGTCCGAATATGAAGCTGCTGAAGCTTCTGGCGAAGGTGATTCTTGTTGCAAGCCCAGACTCCCAACTCTTTTCGAAGATAGAGATCCATCACTTGAACCGCGTATTGTCGTTGATACACTTGGGCTCATTCCACCGCTGGATGATTCAGTAGAGTTCGCCTCGACGTCACCGACGCCTCGAGAGGGTGTCGTTGACGCCGATATTCCCGCTGCTGGGTTCTGTGTCGATGAAGACGATGTTGGGGATTGTGCCGATGAAGACGAGGTTCCAGATGACGAAGGCGCTGCAGTAGACGACGTTCCACCACCATACTGCTCATTGAAACGTTCGTCTGTATCGTAAATCGCAGCGTGGGAAAGCAACTTATTAGCTCAACCGACTGATGATGCAAAAAAATTATCGAGAACTCACCGCTTATCACACACATTTTGCCCGCGTCCAAAGACTCGATTGTTGCAGTTGTATCCGAGCATTGAGTTTGGGTCAGCGTCAGAGACAGCATGTTGTTGCTTTGGATGCGACGTAGAATTGCAAGGTCGGACTGGCGAACCTCGAAAGTTACCATAGGACCCGTCCCCAAGTTGCTGGGCCATACAATATTGTCACAAAGCGTAAGAATTTGGTGATCACCACAACGACAAACGTGGGCATATACGCACAATGCACCAAGTGAGGTAGGTAAACGGACGCCCCGCATCGAATGGATCGGACAGTTGCCACAGTCGCTGCGGCACACAAAGTTCACAGCAAAGTCAGTGAAAGCACGACTATGAGTTCGGCGAGATAGGCGGCGGTCATGTACAATGTTACGAGTGAATCGGGTAGCGTAACTCGATCAATTGTCTCGATCGAATTCTGAGTCAAATACCTGTTCCCGCCCCAAAGCGCAAAGTCAGATCACCGTGAATATTGTGGGAGAGAGCGGACGTGAAGATGCTCACAAGGTTGAAAGTTGCGGTGGCAAATCAAAGTCGACAGTGACGACTTTATCTCTTGCCAATGTTCTGCAATCGAGGTGAAGCCAATGACGGGTGAATCCGTGCATCACATAACTGTCCTACTCACATGTGGTATCCCCAACCATGAACGTACAGCATATCGAGCGAGGGTGGCAGCTTGAGTCCTTTGATTGACGTGACATCCGTGTCAATAAACAGTCTGAGTGGTTCAGAAATGAGCTCCTGTGAGACTTTGAAACAACGTCGTAGTAGCTAGAGCGGTGTAGCAGCTTACAGAGCCGTCAATCCGTCCGGAAGCGAGAGGCTCGCAACGTTCGCCACGGATCCACCGGCAAATTGTCTGTTGCCGTACACAGTAACAGTCATAGAGACCGAAAGAGCCGATACCACCCCAGCATTCGTACAGGTGGCGAAGGGAACCGGGGAACTTCAAGTCTTTCGTGGAGACCGAATCCGAGTCTAGCAGAAATCTATCCAATCCTCCACCATACACGTTAGTTCTAGATGGTCAGTGATCACAGCGAAAGGAGAGACCTCCACGCACAGGCGCGCGAGCGTCGTCGAAGCCGAGAAATCGCCCCCGCTGGACAAACCGCCGGTGATGAAGCTACAGTGACCATCCACAGACCTCACTCGACAGTGAGTCTCCACTTATACGACACAAAACGATATTCGAAACCACTCACAGGATCTGGGTCGAGCTGGGGATGCTGGCCACGCGCTGCGCGACGCGGTCCCCGAGGTTCAGCGACCCGCCGGAGACGCTGATCGTCTCGCTCGTGCAGTCCGGGTTCACGAGCCAGGCGTCGGTCGCCGGGTTGGTCGTGGACGCCATGAGCGTAGCGACAGTGGGGGCGGCAGCGCCCGTGAGCGCACACACCAAGGCCCCGCATACACTTCCAGCAGCCGCGAGGCAGCCCACGACCGCGAGCTCCACGAGACGGCGGCAGTTGGGCATGGTCCTGTGAAACTCCAAGTGTCAACTGGACTGGAATGTTGCATACGGTCAGGGCGTGTGGAAAGCCACGCTAAGCGGGGCCCATTCGTGGGCTCGGAATCCAGTGCCAACCTCACGCCGTGTGACTCGCGGTCACGAGCGAGCGACTTTGCTCAGAAAAGGTGATCTGGGAGCCAGGGACTGAGTATGATCTGAGTATTTTTAACATTATATAAGTACAAGATGTACAGTACATTGTTGTTTGACTCGCATATGTACTCATTTAACGATAGTTGCACCTCTTCCCTGGCAAAGTGATTAACAAAGCCGGGACGGCCACGTATCATATCTAGGCAGAGAAAGGCCAGTCATTCACGTGGTCTCCGCTCCCTTGTCTCGAGTCGCGAGTTCAGAGTCTGGACTGAGCAGTGGAAGCTCTGTGCAACGAGGAGAAGACAAGCGAGATCCCATCCATTGCACGGTGTTCCAGGGCTTTTTGATTCACAAGCCGATGGCTCTCGTGACGTTGCAGGCATCGCGTGGATTGCTCGAAAGATCCTCCTGGCGAGCGATCGGATGTCTAGTATTCGCCTGGTGTGGCTTTCGTCAAGGCACACACACTGCTGTCACGACCAGCCTACGAGCAAGTCATTTCGCGCAGAGAAAACGGTCGAATGGAAGGTTTCGACGCTTGATTTTATTGTCGTGACCACAGTTTGATTTATCAGTTTCTTTCAACCCTTAATGAATCGCTCTTTCGGATCTGTCTGAGCGCATGGTGCACTTCCATCGCGTTCGGTCGCTTCTCTGGGTCAGACGTCAGACACCACTCGATCAGTTTCTGTACTCGATCTGGACATGACGGCGATGGTGTTGGCCGCAGCTTGCCCGTGCTCACCAAAATGGCGATGCGAGTGTTCTTCATCACGGCTTGGCTCGCAGTCCCACCACGTGTGTGTTTTCGGCCACGCGAGTTCGATTCATCCACCATCAACAAATCCTCGCGAGAGTATGGGTGGCGACACCGATCCATCTCCACCATCAGCACGCCGAGCGAATAAATATCTGCCTGCTCACTGTACCGTTCACCACGCAGCACCTCGGGCGCGATCCACGCGATGGTCCCCATCTCTCGCGTCATGGTCTCGTCCATCGGTACTTCTCGACTGATACCAAAGTCACTGAGCTTAGCGTTGCCCTCGAAGTCCAGTAGCACGTTTTTGGCCTTGAGGTCGCGGTGGATGATTGGGCTTCGGAACGAGTGGAGGTACACTACGGCTTCCGCAACATCAGCTACGATCGAAGTCTTGCTTTTCAACTGCGATGCAGTCCACGGATCACACCACTCACGGCCCGATTGTTCGATTGCACTTTGGGCCTGCAAGACTGAGTGCAGATCTCCGCCATCCATAAACTCAATCACAGCGGAGAGGTCACGCAGGCTCGTCCAGCTGATTCCGATACATCGCACAATCTTCGCGTGGTCCAAGCTCACGCAAAGCCGGATCTCGTTCATGAAACTCTTGACTTTAGCTTCGTTGTGGCACGATTCCGGCAGCATCTGCTTGACGGCGACGCGTTGGTCGCTGTAAACGCCACGATAGATGACGCCGTAACCGCCACGAGCGATTGGGTCACCGAGCTGGACTGCTTTGCTATCAATGCGGTACAGGCTGAGAGATTTGTCGTTGCGGATGTCATTGTCAAAGTATCCTTCGGACGGTTCTCGAAGCTCATTCGGCTGGCTACGAGTGTCGCTCGTTGTCTGAGGCGACTCAAGGGTGTCATACTTGCCCGTGGCCGTTGCTGCTGTCGCTTCATCTTCACCTCTCTTTGTACCGGCAACGATTCGGTACCCACAGGCGCCCACAATCGCGACTACCGCGGCTCCAACCACCATCAGAATAATGACGGTCGTATTGGGAGACGATGATGAAGAAGCGTCCGTTGTCGTGGCTCCCAAATCCTTCCCCGCGCTTGGTGAGCTTGTTCGAGTTGTCTTTCGTGATGAAGCCGCGGACGCGCCATCTTCGCTTGTCGAAGAGCCATCACTACCAGATCCGAGTACGTCTCCCCCATCACTGGACACAGCCTCACCTCCACCTCCACCGTTTGCCGTAGCATTATTCGCAGACGCACGAGAAGTGCCAGAGGTGCCTCGTCGGGACGACGAACTAGTCGAGTCACTTGATGAGTTTGTCGAATTCTGCGTGTCAGTGCCATTGTCAGACTCGGTGGAACCCGCAGTTGTTGGAGACGTTGACGATCCAGGGGATGGTGATGTTGTTGAGGAGGCGGCAAAAGGAGTCGTTGGAGAGCCTCCAGCGTATACCTCGTTGAACCGTGCGTCTTCGAGTACATGCGCTGTTGTGAGTATTTCCCAACACACCGACAAAAAGAGAACTATGGAACGCACCGCTGATAACGCAGACGTTGCCTTGTGGGATAACAAGAACTGTAGCGGTCTTGTCCGCGCATTTCTGTTTAGTGAGGAGTGTGGGTAAACCACCGTTGGTAGCGGACACACGCCGGAGGGTTGGAACATCGGATTCTCGAATCTCGAACTCCTCAATGCCAAAAATGTTCCTTTAAGATCGGAGAGGAGTCAGTGGATCTAGCGCAGACCACAGGGTCCAAGAATTTACGCACAAGATGTAGAGAGACTGTGGAAGCTTCACGCCGCGTACGGTGCTGATCTGGCAATTTAGGCAGGAACTGAGTTTCACGTGAGTGATAGCTGGTTGTGACACAATCCCCGCCGAAATGGTACAAGTTCGTACATTGTTGAAAGTGCATCGGGAAGCTCGGCACCTTGGAGCGTGGTGATCGGGTTGGAGTCCACATTTCTGCGTGTGAGATACCGGACACCTCATCAGATACAAAAGAAGAACAAACACAGCAGTGCGAAGCGAGCATACAGCGTTCCAAGTGACGGTGGTAGCGCGAAGTCGAGCGCCGAGAGCTGGTTGCTGCTCAAATCCCTGAGGCAAACATAGTAACGGTTGTTGCACACAATGAGACCAATCTTCCGAAACGCCAATCCTTGACTTCTCAGAGCACCACGCACAGCGTATAGACGGACGAAGGTAACTTGATATTCTTCAGTGACTTGAGCTGCTTATTTCCCCGAATAGTCCTGCGTGGTACGCTGTGTGAATCAATTGCTGTCTGTAGACTGGGGTGTCGTGGACTACGTACAACGTATTCACTCCGTTCGGAATGGACAGCGACGCAAAATCCGCAATCCCGGAACCGATAAAGGACCTGGAAGAATAGTCTGTACGTCAGAGAACCGCGAACTGCCACTGGAGCATCTCGATTCAGCGCCGCGTACAGCGCTGTCACAGACGAAGGGAACGCAAAGGCTTTGGCTGAGGCCGCTGTCGAGGCGCCGTTAATCGACCTGGCCACACACATGTTCGTTGGTCTTGTTTCCGCAAAACATTGGCCGTCGTAAGCACCTACACTTCGCCGAGGTCTGTCGCCGCCGTGAAGTCGCCACCTCGCGACAGCGGTCCTGTAACGGAACTGGTTGTGGGGAGGACACCACGCGGTCAGATCTGGAGTCAACGTCACCTCAATCCAGCGATCCATGGAGGCTCACAATTTCCGGGTTAACTGCGGGATACTCGCGACGCGCTCGGTGCCGATGTTGTGCACGAACAAGCCCTGTCCGCGGTCGGGTGTCAACGTCACGTACGTGCAGTCGGGGTCAAGCTGGATCGAGAGCGACCGCGGGTTGATCGCGAGGATCGTCGGGACGTCGGGCGAGGCCACGGGCGCATCCACGCCCAAGATCTCGCACAAGGCCGCCGAGGCACGCGCCACACCAAGCGTGGTCGCGAGCAGCCCCACCGCGAGCCGCATGATGTCTCTCTCTGTCTCCCTCTCTCTGTCTCCTTGTGCTTCACCACCAGAAGTCGGATGAGGCCCGAGTGGAGGGCGCCCAGCGCTCGTTCGCCTGCTCACTCGTGGGGATCCATGAACGCAAGGATTTGACGCCTGGGATATGCGAGGAGACCAAGAATGTACTATACTAATAGTCTCAATACTTCAATTGTATGTTATATCAGTTTATTTACAGTACATTAAGTAATAATAGAACTCTATTAGTATATATTTACGTATCATAAATACGTTATGTCAGTAGATTGTATTCCAGCTGGGCCTTGGCCCGTGCCAGCTTGCGTGACTCACGCCTCCTGCCGCAGGAATCCTGCGCAAAGCCAGTGTGATATATGGGCGCCAGGTGGCTGACTTTCCCGTGTGCGGAGTCGGGGCTCGCGCTTTTCCACATCCCGCTCGACACGCCATCAACAGAACCCCCCCGCCACTTGTCCAGTCACGTTTTCACTAGTCAAGGTCTCCGATAAACGAACCGCCACGATGACAGCTTGGGCGAGGCAAGGCCGCGCGCTCGTCGCGTTGGCGCTGGTCGTGGCGGCGCCACTCGAGCGCGCCGCCGCGGCAAGTGTGTGCGCGGCCACGGGCGAGCCGGCCCCAGACGTGCCGACGCTACGCGCGTCCAAGACCAACCCGGCCAAGGACGCGTGGGTCGTCGCGCCGGACTGTAGCTACCAACTCGTCAAGGGCGAGACCGTCGACACGGGCGATCTCTATTTGAACACGATGGGGATCGCCGTGGAGCGCGTCGCGAGTCTGCCGACCGACACCGCGGACCTGTACGTCTACGGGGATGAACGAGGCTGCAGAGATCGGCGTCTAATCACATGTTTCTAAACTCGGCCAGGTTTGTGGACGTCGGTATGTCGCGCGGCGGAGACTTTTCTGGGGCGTCCAAGCTCCAGGCACTGTACGTGTGACCCATACTTGTTGCCAGTTGGGACGGCTGGAGGATGGAAGACTAAGTTTCGGGTGATGCTGCTATTTGATCCACAACAGGCACTTGCTCTCACCAACCACGTCTGTGAAGGATCTGGTATTTGCGAGCTCCATGCGTGCGATGTACGTCCTTCCTGGTATGTGCGCGTGGGTGGTCGTATGTCTCACAAGTTTCATGGGGTTGGAGTCCAGCCAGCTCGAGAATGTGCCCGTGGACGGTATCGACAGCATGAAGCTTCCA